>CAXIVR010000219.1:0-14292 GCA_964035755.1 Teleogryllus oceanicus | reverse complement strand
AACCCCACGATCCTGCGCGAAAGCAGCGTATCAGTCTATTCGGGGAAAACCCCCAGGCTTCGGGGGAGCACAGGAAGCATGGGGGGAAGTATGTCAAGAATGAAATTAATAATGCAATCTTGGAAATTGCACGGGCAGCAACCCGAACCAAACCTTCCGTCAACAACAAACAACCTCCACCTCCCCGATCCGGCCATTAAAGCAGAAATTTTTAATTTCCCCACAAAAGCCCTCCGCCCCATCTCTATGAATCTTCCCCTCTATAAAACCCCCCCTCACTCCCCGCCCCCTCAAATTCCCCTGACGGACATTAGGCGGATGGGAAAACCAAAAAACATAACCAGAGCTGGCCCCCGGACAAGCTCATTCAGTTCTAAAATAACTCACGGAACCTGTACCTCTTTTGTCCTTACGTCTTGTTGAAATTCTAAATGTTTGTCGTAAATTTGTTTCATGTTCCTCGGGGGAAATTTTTGCTTTCCCAGCCCATAGTTTAATGTTCATTTTTTATAATCACAAAAAAACCATCAACTTCTAATATATTATAAATTAAATTTGAAGATTCCCACCAGGTTATCTGTGACTGTTTAAAAACAAAAAAGTGTTTCATTCAATTTCTATAACTGAATTGGTCAATAAAATTCAAATTTCTGTCAGTATTTGTTTACATGGGGTATGGATTTATGAATAAAAGTAATTATTTATAAAACCCTCATATGAAATTGACTTTGTATTTGAGACTCTGTTTTAATTTCATTGCTGGAGCGGATATTATCATCAAGATTTATTTCTCTAAGTCTCTCAGAGCATGCAAGCTCCCCAGAGCATATAAAAATTTTTTAATCACACTAATTTGTTTGTCAATATACTTTAAAAAAACCCATACTTTTTTGAACACTTGTAATTATTTATCTCTTTTAATTTTTTTTCAATCACTAATTATTCAGTGTGTCAAACTTGTAAAGAGAGAAGATTGATTGATTTTTTCCTTGAAAAATTTTTAGGAAGCAGTGAGAGAGAAGATTAATTTAAAGTTTTTAAAAGGATTTTTTTTACAATCTTTAAAAATTCTGTTAAAAGGATTAACATAAATAAGGAATGTATAAAAATATAGTAAAAAACCCTTTGTTTTAATTTCAGTTTTTGATCACTTTTTATTCTGATAAAAAAGTAATTAAGAATAGATGTATTCTTTTGTAAATTTGTGTCTGTTATAAAATCAAAAAAAATAAATATTTTCCCAGTAATCTTATTTTTCTATTTCATATTTTGAATAAAAAAATTTCTTTTTTTGGGAAACTCTACAATCATGCTATTTTGAAAAATTGCTATGAAAAAATAAAATTTTAAACATGGTAATTCTGTTGACTGTTGTTGAATGGGCTAAACACTTTCTGGCATGAAAGTTAGTAATATTAAATTTTTTCCTCTTCGTGAACTAATTACCCCTTGATCAGGTATCTATTCTCCCATATTTCTTGTTATTCATAAGTACATACAACCAATTCATAGAATTTGTAACATATTTTATACCAATTGAATTAAGTACATTCATTTTTTTCTTCATTTGATTGTCTACTTTGTTTCTTTTTTATTTATACATTGAAAAAAAACAAGAGACTAAGTTTTAAAAACAAAAAAGGGGGCCAGTTTACTTTCTTTTTTTTTTGGTGAAAGAAAAATTTTAGAAGAAAAAATTTTTAACAAGGTAACTTAAAAAATGAGTTTTTTGAAAAATTCCCAATTTTCTTTATTTTAAATGTAAAAAATTCTCTCTCAAAATTTTTTTTTCATCTTCAATGGTAGAAATAGAGATCCCCCTTTGTTAACTGCCTTTCAAATAATTTTATTGAAAAAATGTATAAGAAATAATGCAGCCCCAAATTAAAAAGTGTTTTAAATTTCACTTTCACATTAATTATCAAGGAACAATCGGGAAACTTTCTGATGTTTTCTAACTTTTAAAGGGAAATTTGAATATGCTATAAAGTGTCAAATGTGCATCAGGCCTAAAAAGAAATTACTTAGAAACCATCACCCAAACAACATTCTCACATTATTATTCTGTAAAATTTCAGATGATCAAAAAGAGAACAAAATTGCTCTTCAAAGACAAATAAATCAGATTATACACCCGTATTTAATTAAAATACATTAATTTGTTCTTACTGTGAAAACTGCCATTAAAATTAAAACCAGATAAAAAGATTGTTTAAAATTGACAACTGATTATATAATAATATAATGAGTTGATCTCGATCTCAAGGATTCTCTTAACTGATCTCAGGGATCAGTTTTAAAAAACCATGAAGAAAATGAGCCGAACTTTGGAAATATTTGTATATTATATCTTTTTGACTTCAATGTTTTTTTCCCTAACATCTAGATTTCGAATACAAGTTTTGTCCATGGAATTGTTTATCTTCATTCTTTTTGGGTTTTAAAATGAAAAATTATTCTCCTTTCTTAAAATTTTATAATTTTTTTTGTCATAAAAAAATTTTTTCTGCTAATTTTATAAAGAACAGAAATTAATGGAAGTACTTCATCTCCTTATAAACCCTTTTTATGCTGAGTGAAAAGCATAATGATAATAATTTTGAGAATAATTTAAATAAATTTGTATTTAAAATCAAAACACAGGGTTTTGGGAAAGGAAAAGTTGGTGACATACTGTAACTAATAATGAAAAAAAACTTATAGAATTCAAAATAAGTAAAAAGTTTACTAACTTTTTTTTGTCATCTTTTAATCAAGAATAAATTTTGACAAAAATAAAGGCCCATTTTTGGTTTCACAACGTAATTAAGCTGATTTTTAAAAAGTTTATTTGTAATACATTATTCAATTAACAAATTTCAACTAGAAACTGTGTAAACGAAATTTAAGTAATTGAAATTATTTGTACATAAAATTTTTTCTCCTGAAATTTGAAATTTAGAGAATTCTTTTAATACTTAAATTATGTAGTTTAAATTTTTTTCTGACTAAATTAGTTGAGAAAAGTTAAAACAGGTTATTTGAACATGCTTGGGTTTAACAAACTGTTTCACAATATAAAGCTTTCTGACTATTAAAATGGTTATTGACAGACAAATCATTGAAGTAAAATCTTTCTTTTCTCAGTATTGATCATCTGAATTATCGGGAATTAAAAGAAAAAAGATATACTGTAAATTGTGGATGTTAAATAAGCCTTAAAAATGAAACAAAGTAACATATTTGTTAATAATGTCCCCTTGAACAGTCTGTGGAAAAAAAACAATTTGAACATATGAGTTATAACCTTTTCCAGGGGGGTCCCTTTGCTGACACTTTTTTCCCCGCCACTGATTAGGGTTTTTCACTGATGGATTTTGAATATAAAAATGCAGTCTGTTGGATGACATTTGCATTCTTTTTAGACCCAGATGTTGATTCTCTCAAAAAATCTTGATAATAGCTATTTACCCAGGGAGGCCATAAACTTTGCACACTGAATAAATAGAAAAGTAATTAATTTCTCTTCATTCAAATCTTCTTGAAAATAAACTTTTAAAAAATCCTCTTCGTTTGGCCCCCTTTTATTCTACTATTAAATGCCATGTTAAACCCACAAATGAACACAAAAAGAGCTTTTGCAGAGATTTCGACAGGAAAATTTTAGGCAATTATGTTGAGGGTTTCAGAGGAATGAACCATTAGAATGCTTCCTTTTAAGTTCTAAGACATTGCATTTATGAGATGTTCTCCTCCTGCTATTGGTTTTTTTTCTCACCTGGGGCCACCAACGGGATTTTGCTTTCAAATTAGCAACATTAAAATGGTTTTTGATTTTGATGTATTGTGTTTTGTTTCCCCCTTTATAATCAATTTTTTTATTTCACTGCTAAATACAATACTCTTTTGTTTTTTAAAAGGCCCTTCCCCTGTCCTCAAAATTCAGAAATTTTAAATTTTTTTCATTATTGTTTTGGAGGTAAAAGTATTACCATTTCAACTATACCCAATTTTTGGGAAAAGGTGGCCCTCTGTTAGCCTCCATGCATGTGAGATATGCTTTCCACAAAGATGACTGTATTAAACAATCCACAGTTTAACAGGCAACCAGTATTTCGCAATTAATAAAAACATTAGATTTTGGAAGAAAAGAAATTTTTTATAATTTTGTAATTGAAAGGTGTAGAACAAAATTTTTTGGGTTTGGGAAAGTTCATATTGTTAAAAAAAAAATGTTTGGTCTACAAATGTTTTTTCAAAAATTTTTTATTATATTTGTACTATTGCTTCAACACATTTATATGAAAATTCAAGTTTCATTAACCTAGTACAAATTGTTTAAAGTATCTATTTCAACATTCTTGTGATTTTAAAAAAAATTTTTCGGGATTTTTGTAATAAGTAAGATGATTAAATTTTTCTTGCAATGAATAGCCTGGGAAAACAAAATTTTTTGATCCTCTTACTTAATTTGCTTGGTTTCTGAGGCGTGATTTTTTCAAAACTCAAAACAATTTTTTTTGTTGAATTACAAATAAATTTTATCCGAAATTAGTTGGTGTATGTACTAGCGTCTTGCCAAAAAAGAATGAAAAGTAATAATAAATGACAATTTAATGCACAGATTTTTTTGCCTTTTTTTTGGGGTAAATTTTGTTATAATTTTAGATCATTTCATTTAATGTATCAGAATCTTTTACATTCACTATAAAATTATGTTATCAAGTTTCATTGACATTTTTAAAATTTTTAAAGGGCTTACCTGTGAAAGTACATCAAAATCTAATGTACTAACATGACCCGGCCTGTTTTGGAATTTTACAAGCATAAATCAAATAGGAAAATAACAGGATGTAACCTTACAATAAAATTTTTTTCTGACTTTCAAGTTCTTTTTAAAAAATTTTAAATGCAGAAAAAATAAGAACATCCTGGGTTTTGACATTTTTTTATTAGTTACCCTTTTACCATTAAAAAAAAGAAAAGAAAAAAGAAAATCATATGTATGATGGGGAATATTTTTTTGTTTTTTTAATGAAAGTCAAGGAATTTAAAAGTATCATTTTTATAAAAAAAAATAAATTGTATTAGTAGTAAAAAAAAATTCTCATCTATGATTTAAAATTTAATCACCAGTTGCTCTTTGCCAAATCAACAAATAAATGATGATTTACATCAAATTTTTTTAGAAACATGTTTAAATAAATAAACATATTTTGATAAAAAATATTCAAATTATATTGTTCAAACAATTTCAGAAAATTTAAAAATATTTCTTCACTTTTAAATTTTTCGGTGATTTGATGATTTTTTCAATCTCTTTGGGTTTTTAAAAACAACTTCCCAATAGGGAAAATTTTTTAAAACAATTTTCTTCAAACAAAAAATACAACTGTAAAAAAACAATGATAAGAGAATTTGGTGAGTTAAAAAGAGATTATTCATACAAAACAACTTGATTTTTCACAGCAGATGAGAAATTAAATTATTTATTGCTCATTTTGTTTTGATGAAATTTTTTAAAAAGATTTTTTTAAAAACTAAATATGACATTTCTTACAAAATACATTTAAATTTTTGAACAGTGTGCCTCATTTTTACTTTAAACATATGAAATTTTTTGGAAATTAAGTGTGCATAAAACATACACAATTAAATATTTAAAAAACTTTAATTCTATCAACAAACATATCTTTCTGTAGTAAATAATGTAATATTTATCATAAACATTTTTCTCTACCAATAACAGATATGATTATTGATTTTCCCCACTACAGAATCAATGAATTTGAAAAATTTCTAGGCTAGAGATATTCATGTGTCAGTCGTGAAATTTGCAAGAACTCACTTTGGGGTGGGGTTTTATTACATACTAGTTTTTTAATTTCATTGTATTACCTAATTTTACTCATTATTATTATTATTATTTTATTATTATTATTATTATTATTATTAATTATTATTATTGTTTTTGTTGTTTTTGTGGGGTTTTTTTTGTAATTTAATAATATTATTATTGATCTACTGTATTACATTGTTTATTCATTGCTTTTTTTAAAAACATGGTAATAAACTGCCCTCATGGGGTAGATTTCAAATCTACCCTTTTTTTTGCTGATTCTAAAACTTTAATGTCCCCATGGAAAACCCTGTAACTCCCAAAATTTAATTTTTAAATTTTCAAGAATTTGATTATTAAACTTAAATATTTAAAATTCATATTATCCATATTCACAGGATAATGACTGCAAACAGATCACTTTTCAAAATGGAACCTAATTAAAAAAAAACCACCTGAAGAAAGTGATCTTTAGAGTTCAACAATTCACACAACTAGCCTTTTCCCTTATAAAATAGAAAAATGAAATTTATTTCATTACTTTTTTATTTTGGGAAAAAAATATTTCAAAACAAAAAGATTATGATGTTTTGGAAATTGTGATGCATAAAATATCTGGAAACCTTAATAAATGAAATCCTTTTTAAAAAAAAAAATACTTTTAAAACCTATAATTCTTTTGATTATCAATGCATTTTATAAATGAAAATCCCCATTGATAACTTAGCTAAGTATTAATTTAAGATTTTGCAATCAATAATACTATTTTATATTTATGGGGGTTTTTAAAAAAACATGTACAGCTGGGACCCCCGCCCGCATTTTTTACCAAAATTACGCGAAAATATCAAAATTTTTGAAAATTATGCCCAAACTTATTTAAAAATCTATCTTAGGGAAAAGTTTTCATAAATAAAAAACTCTATCGTCATAATTGTAGGAAGTAGAATCATACACGCCGAAAAAATTGTGAATTTTTGTAATTTTCGAAAAATCAATGTTTTTATGCAGCTATTCTTACAAGAAATTTAAAGAAAAAATTTGCAGCCGTTTTTGAGACAATTTTGAAAATGTCCCAGGGGCTTCATGTAATGTACCCCCACAACTTAAAATATCGGTTTCAAATTCAAGGGGGGGCATAACCAAATTTATTGAGAATATCAATTTTGGGAAAATCGGCGAACGTTTAGCCCCAGCGTTCACAGACCACGAAGACATTTTGCCGTCATTCGATTTTTCGGCATCAAGGACCCCCAAAAATTTGGGTTCGCCACTATTACCACTATTAAAGGGTTTTTTTTTCAAATTCAACACTGGATTTTCCACTTTCAGGGCCGTGTAAATTTGGATTTTCCCGAAAATACCCCTTTTTTTGCGATCAGTACATTACCTTCTCTCCGTTCGGGAAGGGAAAGGAAGATAATTTACTTTTTATAAAAAATATTTTAATCAGTAAAATGAAAACGTTTCATGGTTTAATAAACCCTTCCTCCAGAAGGAAAATTAAAACACACATGTAATTTTTCTAATTTTCTATTGTTTTCTCAGTGGGAAAACATCTTAATAATATACTAATAAAAAAAATAGTTGTTTAATTATTGATTTATAAAGTCAGTAATTTATAGGTATTGAATTATTGGTTTATAATCTGAAGCTGAGCTACTTCAATTTGGAATATTATCTTTCAATATTTTGAAAACCTTCCCTTCTCCAGCTCCCCAAATTTTTTTTTTCTCTTTTTACCAGCCTCTTAGTTCAATATGAATTTGCATGTCACACATTTGAGTTGAATTAAATAAATTTCACCAAAGATAAAAAATGCATTTTACTTGCTTGTTAAAGTACATATATGAAATTCATTTTCAAAAATTACCATTTTGTATTCTTTTTATTTTCTCAAAAAAACACTAATTTGGTTCTTTACCATCTTATAATCCCAACTTCCATTGATTTGATATTATCAGACTGGTGTAATTTGGGAGTATAAGTTTCATATTTTGATTTCAAGCTTTTATTTGCAAAGCATTTATTAATGAACTAGTAGTATAATGCCAAAATTTTCTCCAATATTTCTATCTGTTTCCCCTATATTATACTACTTCAAAAAATATAAAAAATGTTTTCAATCTGTAAAATTATTTCTGCGCCGAGATCGAACTCAGTTCCTCCGAGTTAATTCGTATTTGTACGCTAAAAAACGCCGGAGTTTCGGACTTGGCCATCCAAAAAAGAAATTTTTCATACCAACATTTTAATCCCAAAATTTTTAATTTTTAAAAAAAAAAAGGAAAGGTCAAAAATTGGACTATCACCAATTTTTTTTAAATCCATTTTACATACAAGGGGAAAATTCAATGAACAATATTTGGGGTGTTTTTGAGATATTTTTTTTAAAAAAGTCGAAGCCTTGGGGTTTTTAAACTGCCTAGTGCAGTGTCATTCAGCAAGTTCTGCCTTCACTAAGCCCACTGCTATAATAATAATGATAATGATAATGTTAATAATAATAATAATAATAAAAATTAAAAATTTAAAAATAATAATAATAATAATAATAATAATAATAAAAATTTAAAAATAATTGCCTCAATTTCAGACAATCGAATTTTCTAGTATTTTCAAAAAATTTTTTATGACCTTTAAAGAGCTTATTTTTTTCAACAGACTATAAAAAAAAATCTTGTCTTCAATTTTTTGTTTTAAAATATTAACTTCAAGCAATTTTCGAAATACGAAGTTCCCGGGAAAAAGGTACTTGCTTTATTTATACCACCCTTGTACATATGAGAAAATTTAAAAAAAAATTTTGGGGTTTTTTATAATTTTTTTTTTAAAAAAACCCCTTTTTTCCCAAAAAAAACAAAAAATCTATATGTTTAAAATGAACATGACCTTCTTTCAAGATGTCCTTAAAGAATAACTTCCCCGGGAAAAAATCATCTTCAATATTATATTATATTATGAAAAAAATTTTTAAAAAAATTTTTTTTGCAAATTTCGGGAAAAAACAGGGATATCCAACATGAGACCTAATTCTTTCTTAAGGTCCTTTGCGTATCCGAGGACAAGTTTAATTTGAAAAAAAAAGGAGGAAATGGGGCGATTTTTAAAAAGTTATTTTCGGTTTTGAAAATTTTGAGGCTTCATGTAAAAGTACCCAAAAAACAAAATATCCGTTTGAAACTCTCAACTTTCCAAGAGTAAGTTCAGATCGTCGGGAATCTCAATTTTGGGGGAAAAACCGCTGAACGATTTTTATTGTTGATCACAGATGGACAGAGTTTGTCTCCCCATTTTCGTTTCAAGGGAAAACAAAACGGATTCGGGAAAAACCCCCGTTTAGAAAGTTATTTATTATATATGGAAAAAGTTTTTCCTCTTTTTCTTTCCAGGGCCCAAAAAACAAGAGGGTTTTTTGAAAAATCGCCGTTTCCCCGGGGAATATTTTCTCTTCTCCATTCATAAACGAAAAGAAAAAAAAATTGTCTTTAAAAAATTTCGTTCAATGATTTCATTTATTAAAAATTATTAAATGCAAAGGTGATTATCCCTTTATCATCCTAAAATTTTTAAATTTTAAAAAAATAGTAATGACATATGTATATGTAATTAAAAAAAATTGAAACTTCATAAAATTTTTAATATCCCAAAATCAATATATATTTAAAAATAAAAAAAAGAAAACAAAAATTAAAAACAACAACAAAAACCTAATTATGTCAGTAAAAATCAATAAATATATTATTTATTTTTTTCCTATTAATTGGTTGATTTTTTTTTTCACATACCTAAGTGTATTTTAAAAAAAATTTTATATTTCTATATATTAATTGTTAATGCGTTCACGTTATATTATTTGATGGTACCGTTTGCTCATTAAAAAAATTGGTTTTTTTTACGAAGGTGTTTTTTTTGGGCTTGGAACTATTTTTCCAAATTCCACCATAAAATTTATTGTAACGATTTACCTCCTTTTTTTTCGTTACCAATGAGAGAAAATCATTAATGCGCGAAAAAAGAAAACCCGGCAACGATTGGTCCCCGATTTAAAATTTTGAAAAATCCTCTATACGGGGTACCAGGATCCCTGTTTTCTGGGGCCTTGATTCCCAAAAAACGATGGACGGGAAAACGTCTTTCTGTGAACAATCTAGCGGGGCTAAACCGTTCAGCCGATTTTCTCGAAACTGATATTCCTTCTCAATCTGGGATGTCCGGTTAAAAATTTAGACCAAAATTTAATTTTTTTTGGGTCTTTAATTTTCCTGTACTTTACATGGTTTCTGGGACATTAAAAAAATGGCTCCATTGTTTTTGGGTTAAAATTTTTTTGTTGGATAGTGTAAAGGACGTTTAGGGGAATGGTGCAGGTGTCATTTTCGTTAAAACAATCTGTCATTTAAAAAAATGCCCCCCCCCCAAAAAAAACGGCGACTTCCTCAAAACTAAAATATTAGATGGAAATTTTATCTGTAATAAAAAACTTTTTATTGTATATAAAATCTATTTCTTAAAGATAGATTTTTGAGGTCATGTACAATGTTTGAAAATTTTAGATTTTCGCATAATTTCATGAATTATAGGCCATTTTAAATTTTTGTTTGAACATTTTTTTTCAAATGGCTCCATTGTTTTTTATAAATTTTTTTGTTGGATAGTCTGAGGGCGTTTAAAAGAATGGCGAGTTAAAAAAAACCCTTTTTTTTGGAAATTGAAATCATTAAAAAATCTTCTTAATGAAATGTGTTTATCAAAAACAGATCTTTAAATAAGATCACTTGAAATTTTTAAAAGCATGACCATTTTTTTTGTAATTTATAACCAGTTTCCCCCTCCCAATTTCTGAAAGTAAAATGAATATGATGCTAGGCAGTTAGAATTTGTATATTATTTCATATTTCTTTTAAATTTATTTTTTTAAAATTTTTAAAAGTTTTAAAAATTTAAACTTTAGAAATTATTTTAAAAACCTATTTTAAATTGATCCTTTAATTGTTAATGTAAAACAGTGAGATTTTGCTTTTTTAATAAGAAAAAGGGAATGAAAAGTAATGCATAAAAAACCGGTTTTTGATGAATAAAAAAAATTTTATTTTAATTATTATTTTTTTTCTATCCATTTTCATTTTCAAGAAAAGAATGTTGATTCAAAATTATCCCAATGAATTAGCAGTCATTTTTGCTTTCCCATTGTTGAATGTTACTGAAAAAGAGAAGGATAATACTGACTCTCCTTTTTTTTTCATTTAATATAAACTAATAATTTTATTTACGTACATTTTTTGGGGAACTTGAACATTTATGTAGAATGTGAATACACAACAATGGCGAAAGTTTTTTTAAACATTTGAATTTAAAAAATATATGTATTTTTCATGCCGTTTGTTTAAAATTTTTTTAAAAGGGAATTGAAAATAAACAGAAATTGTTATATTATAATATTACATAGCAAAAATTTTTGGAAAAAGTAGGGCTTTGTATGCCCACAAATTTTTATCGGGAAACTTAATTTTTTCATGTATTTAATTTACTAAGCTTATTTCAAATTTTGATTATAATATGATGTAATATATTTCAATTTCATTTTTAAAACTAAAAAAAGAACTTTAAAAAAGAATAACGTTTAATTTTCCATTTCCAGAAAAATGAAATTTTGGAAAAACAATTAAAAACAAATTACATTATTTCCATCCAATTTTAAATAATGTTTAAAATATATTTTTTTAATAGTATATTGTCTACAAAGAATAATGTTTTGGTATCTCAAACTTTTTATCTTTCCATAACATCATCAATACCTAAATTTCCCTGTTTTTCTTTGGGTTCCCTTCCCAATTTTCCCTTTTATGATGGGGCCCCCAAGGGCCACCTTCTTTTTTGGTGTCTCTTTCCTTTTTCCAAATTTTGATTCAATCTTATCAATGGTAATCAATTTGCCCTTTTTTCTTATGTCATCTCCTTTTATTGTATTTTTTTATTTTTTTTCCAAGTTTTCAGTTGTTTTCTAATTTCTCTTTTCCCAATTTAGTCGTTTGTTTAGGCATTTATAAATTAATTTATATGTATTTATAAATTTATTTAAACACTACTACATTAAATTTTTACCTTTTATTAAAATATTTATGGTTTTTTATTTTACTTATTTTTTAAAAACAGATTATTTTTTTTAAAAAACCAAGAAAAAAAATAAAAAATTTTAAAAAATGTTTTTAAACAATAAGATCAAAAATAAACCATTTATCTTTTAATAACGAACATTTCCTTTTATTTAATTAATTTTTATCTTTTTGCTAAAGGGAAAGGTTTTTGTTTTTTTTTAAAGATTTTTAAAAATTTAATTAATTGATCAACATAACTTGGGGCTATACATTTTTTGCAAGTATTTTTTAAATTAATAGTATTTAAGTAGTAGGTCATATTTTGAGAGAGAACTCATATCTTATTTTGTGTTCATTCACATAAGAATGAAAGATGCTTTTTTAAAAAAACTTAAAACAGATAAGGATTTAACTGTTAATTATATTGAATAAACATTTTTTTCAAAGCCCCATGCTTATTTAAAAAAAAAAAGAAAATTTGTAAGCAGGATTTTAAATGAAATAAAAAACACTCATATATGCACTGAAAGATTTTATTTATATAGTATAATAAGGAATAAATAATGAACTACTACATGCTACAGTTCTTGCCAAGCTTTGGATATAATGACAGGTCTGTACAAATTAATATACTGTCAGGATAAACAAAATATCATCAAAGATTAACATCAAGCTTGACACCAATTACTAAGAAACACACAGGCACATGACAATATAACTATATAGGAATACATTATAATCTACTGTATTTCAATAATATTTACATTGCTGCTAATACACAGAGACTACAGGGTCAATTACTTACATTCTAGCACCAAAGATTGAAGAATGTCGAGGATCGCTATTACAGTGTATACAGCACATGTAGTATATACTGCAAGATTTCCAAAATAAGTTATACTAATCACATCAACTTAGAATGTTATTGAATGAACAATACAATCAGAGGGAATTATTTTGTTTCAAATATTTCAAACATACCTTGACTTTTCTTCATTTTTTCAGGATAATTGATGTGATATATCATGCGTATCAGCATAACAACCTGTAATATGTCAATAAATCAAATTGATAAACTGACTTATTTGTAATAAGCACCTTCCATTGAAGATTCTGTAAAGTATATGTCTACCTCTACATTTATGTTTTTTTTTTCAGCTAGGAATTATGGAAGAGTGCAATTAACTTCCGTTAGTATTTCTTCAATACTTACAGCCTGCGTGATACCTATCAGAATTGTACCAGTTTTCAGTGAAAACATACAGCAACAAGTGTCGAAAAGCGGTATTATCCGCATAATTTTAGTTTTATTATTAAGTCAGAAAGCCAATTAAAAGTAAACGTGAAAGTTCTCACTCGCAACATCCATCATTATTTCGAATTTTTAAACAAATTGAGTTCTTAAATATTTTCGATAGTTTGCTTTCTTTAAAACCTTTAAAATGTGACAACCCAAAGAAACGGATCCCATTGCAGTCAAACGTGGGCGTTGATCTGACGCCCCATTCGTACGTGACGTCACAGAGACCTTCCTAATCGGCGAATCTGGGCTTGGAATCAAAATTTATCTGACCTGCCTCCCTGCTGCCTCCTGCCTGCATGAGAGGGCATCCGATTCGGAAATCGTGAGCAGTGAAAAACATTGAAGTAGTGTTGGCAACGAGTGATTCATCCAATCAACGATTCTTTCCCGCCTTTTCAACGATTGCAATCGTTGGGAATCGCTGGTCCAACGACTACCTCGCCTGTAGTTCGCCCTTCCCCGTACATGAATATACAGCGCTAATGTGTCAATGTTTTCGTGTTACTCTGTAATAATAAAGCATATATTTTATACTTCCGTGTTTCCACAGTCAGTGTGTTCTTCTGCCCGTGAAAATACAGTTTGGGTATTCTTTTTCGGTGTAATCTGATTTGGGAGTTTTTAGGTTCACTGAACATGTTAAATTAGCTACGAAATAATTGCGTTGAATCGGAAGGTATCTGCCTGTATTTTACAATTTTTAGGTTGTGGTTGTGAAATATTCCGTTCGTTGTTACATTTCAACGCGATTACCTTTGTAGTTTTCTGAGTGGAGATTTTTTTTATTACATGAGTAAATTATTAAATATGTATTTCCAATAATTTAAATGTGCTATTGTAATACGTAGAACGGTATAATAATCCCTTGTGCAGAAATAACAATTTGATGGGATATCGGTTTTAATGAGAATATACATTGCAAATGCTAGAAGAAATGTTATTTAAGGAAGGGATTGTAATTCTTTTGAGAAAGGGAAAAGAAAAAGATATCAAATTAGTGGGTTTTATTCCTATTCAAAGAATTCAAAAAATTCAAAAGTAATCCCCCTTTTTTTTTTGGGAAAAAGGAAAAC
>CAXIVR010000216.1:0-30090 GCA_964035755.1 Teleogryllus oceanicus | reverse complement strand
AAAGGGAAAACAGTATTACTCGCGAAATATTTTTTTTATTTTCCCAGCACTATAAACGACTTTATTCGTTACGTGACATCGTTCATCAAACGACATTATGACGCATGACAGAGATTATGACGTATTTGTCTTTATGACCCAAATAACTTCATCATTATAATTTAGCCAATGGCAGCGAGAGAATCAGGGAGGTAGCGGTAACTGGAACAGCTGACTACCTTTTTTTCGCACTGCCCGTCAAATCAGAATAAAGTTGTTACAGAAATTAACTTTGATTCTCTTATAAATTTCTAGCGGCTGGCTGCTCTGATCGGTAGTTTTCCGTGGTTTCTCCGATCAACACCAGGGAATGCCGAAGCAGTACCCTAACAAACGAGCCACGGACCGCGTAAGATCTGTCCTTCCCTTCCTTGTCCTATCCTCTCCCTTACACACACTTACACTAACATGCACCACACTACCACACAGCCGGGAGACCGGTCGGGAGCTTAGAGCTTGTCCCGGCTGGGGCGGTGCCCCGCTGGTGGGGAGAATACCTGGTTAGGGAAAACCAGTAACCGACGGTAGGTCGACGCCGGATCCCGCCATCCAGCCGGCGGAAGGTCACCGCCATCTCCCGAGAAAAACATGCACTACACTACTGGGACTAATGACCAAAGCAGTTGACGCGCTCGGAAACATGAAAAATCAATCAAAAACCTACAACCATGGGGCCTGAAACTCAGAACCTCCAGGTCGGGGCACTGCAGTGACATCAGTTGACGCCATGAGCCACCTCAGCCGGCGCAAATTGCCAATCTGCACCCCTTCCTCTCCGATATTTTTCCTCCACTTCGACACCTTTTTCCTCGGCGTTTCCGCGCGCACCGCTTATTTTTAGCACGCGTTCAGGGCCTCCCATGGAGGCGGGTGCCATCTGATTCGGTTTCGGTTGACCCCTGTAGGAATGCGGGCTGCGGGGGCGATGCTGGGCGACGCATTCAGGGACCGGCGCCGTCTCCCCTTACCACTTGCCACGCTCTTCGTTGCGTGGGAGAACAGGCCGTGACGTCACACAGTCGGGCCTTGGTGACAAAAAAAAAGTGCGGACTACGCGTTTTGACTGTTGTTCTCAGAAGCCCGACGGTTTTAAGAAACACGCCCGATAAAACTCGTAATGCAGGATCTAGGTTACATCAACTTTAAGGAACCCAACAGGATTACGTAAAGTCACTGTTGTCGGCCATTTCGTTAAGGTCTTAAACAGTGCTCCGTACGTTTGGGAGGATCGAAACAAATGAATGGGGTATCAATTGATGTAATTGCAGACTAAGAGGTCCTAGAGTTCTATAGGTGGCAGGATTTTCGACTAGAACTCGACACTAGCAAGATAGCTTGGTCGAATTTAGACGCTGTCTGGAGACAATTCCAGCAGCTGCTCTACTCGCTCGTTTTAAGTGGTTTACTCTAACAACATCACGCGAGTGCCGGAGAAGTACCTAAATACGAGCCATGGACCACTCGTAATCTTTCCTTCCTCTTTTGTCCTGTCCTCTCCATTTACGCTCTCTCTCTCTCTCCTCTCTCACCCTCACACACACACACCTACATGTATATCTTCCCACATAGGTCGAGAAACCAGTCGGGAGGTGTGTCTTGGCTGAAAAGCGGTGCCCTCCTGGTGTGGGAGATACCGGAGGAAAACCCCAAGCCTACGTGTAGGTGGGCGAGGAACCCTGTCCAGCGAGGAAAGATCACCCCCACATCCCATTACAATAACATGCCCTCCACTTACGAGCTTGATACCTAAGCAATTCATGCGCTGAATCAATCATTATATCAATCTATCATTAAATCAAACATCAATCAATCAACATCATTAAATCAAATATCAATCAAATACCAATCAATCAATCAATTCAAACTGAATCAATCAATAAAACAAATGTGTTACTCATACATTTAAAGATGATGTACTGAGTAATCACAGAATTTTGAAAATGTACACAATTCCTTTTCCCCATAGCACGTCATACGCAGTTTTTAACTGTTTTTTTACGTACAATAAAAAATCCTATTCCAAGAAAAGTTATGTATTTACTAATATTTCCGATAAAAAGATAGTTTTGAACGGCACACGGTCGATATCACCACAAAATGGATCTGAAATGTAAATCTCAAGTATTCCTGGTTTACAAACTTCAACCTTCGTTACTTATTCTATATCTACCTCCTGACGTTGATAATTATTACGTCACAAAGATTAAAAGAGCTACATTTAAATTATGAGTTGAGATATTTTCAGGGGGGTGACGTGAACCAGGGCTGAAATTTCCAAATGAAGACAGTGACACTTTCCATCCATGAGTAATAAAAGTTGTTTTTTTCTTCTTTTAATTTAATGTTTCAACATGGTTTTACGATGTTCAATGGTCCATAAACTGTTATTCGTGATACGAAAGAAAGACATGAGGATTTTTTTAACAATTGCAGTGCGTCCGAGATTTAAAAATACAAAAGAAAGTATAACTTTACTTTGGTTTTTTTATAACGTTTTTAAACCAATTGCTTCCATTTCTATTTCCGTCCCTATTCTTCTCTTTCCTTGTTTCTCTTTCCAATTAACTCACAGTAATAAATTAATAAACGACGTTTTTCACGTTAAACATCGATATTCGGAAGGGTTTGATGATTTAAATTAGTTTTTAAATCACAGATTTGAATCGATTTATATCGAATGGTTTCTTTTAAAAACTCAACTATTTAAATTTCGTTAAAATAACATTCATTTGTTATAGTAATTTCAAAGAACTACGAATTATGAAACGTATTCAGAAATGAGAGCGTACATCATCCGAACTGTAGCTAAAAATTTTATTCCGAATGATTATAACTGAAGATGATTGATTATGATTGTATTTGAAAATCAATACAAGAACGACAATCGTTTTTATATCAGTCATAGAGTTCAAATGTTTGATAAAACGTTTGTTTATTGTCTGATGATTTTTTCGAAAAATGAGTCGTTTTAAAAGGAATTTCTGTTTCTTGCACTAGACATATTTTTTATATCATATTTTTATATTTGAAAATGTTTATTCATATTGTTACAATATTTACAATCATTATTGTTGAGAATTTGCATGACTGTCAATTACTAATTTACAATTGTGTTATTGACAATTACAATATACTGTTGCAATAAAAATATACAATACAAAAGTATTCTATATTTACAGTATTTCGAGTATTTGAAGTATTTTAAATACGTATGTATTAGGCACCTCAAGTCCTGATGTATTTTGAGTATGTATTTAAATACTTATTTATGAAAAAATTTCAAGTATTTAAATACTTATTTATAAAGTATTTTGCTAAGATTTAAATACTTATTTACAAAAATATTTCTAGAAGAATTTAAATACCTATTTACAAATAATTTATGAAGTATTTAAATACTTTCAAAGCATTTTGCCGAAGCATTTAAATACATGTTTACAAAGTATTTTGCGAAGTATCTAAATACTTATTTATACAGTATTGTTGTGCAGTATTTAAATACTTATTTACAAAGTATTTGCGAAGTATTTAAATACGTGTTTACAAAGTATCTAAATACTTTTATAGAGTATTTTTGGGAGTATTTAAACACTTATTCATAAAGTATTTTACCCAGCCCTGGATGCGCCGTGGGCTCCATTGCGCGCCGCGTCGTGGCGGGGGAGCGGTTGCGTCGTGGGGGGAGGGGAGCGGCGCGGAGGCGAAAATAGAGCGCTATTCGCGGCGAGGCGACACCCGGCGCCAGACGATGCGAGGCGGCGGCGCGACGGCGATGATGAGACACACGGCAGAGCGGTGGGCGACGCTTTTTTTATTTTTTTTTCTTCACACTGTTAAAGCTTCACTATGCGCACTAATGTAGCTTCACTATACGCACGTTTTGTTGAACTTTCCTTTGCTTGTAGTGGTAGTAGAGCTGAGTTTCTATTTATTAGCAATAGAGAAAATCAAATCCGTTCGTTTACCGTTACAAATACGTTTTCTATAATTCGGCAACAGAATATCAGTTTTTGGGCATGTTAATCCCACGCTTTTTTAAATTTATTATTATTATTTATTATTATTATTTATTTAATTTTTATTATTTTCATCTTTCAACTATTAATAGTTAAATTGTTGGAAGGATTCTGAACTCAAGGAAGGTGCGCAGATGATTTTCTCCTCCATACGTCACATACAGTTTTTGACTGTTTTTGACTAAATAATAAATAAAGCGTTTGGGAGAATGTAACACGTGTAATGAGGTACAATGGTTGTGTGTCGAATTGCACGCGTCGGTAGTTGGGTTATGTTAGTTAAGTCAATCGCCAATTTGATCGATGAAACTGACTCGCTCCACTCAAGCATTTCCAATTTGACGGCGAGTTTTTTCTTCTTTTTTCTTTTTTTTATTAACTGTTAAAGCGTTTGAAAGAAAACATAACATACGTTGAATGTATGGTATATTGGTGGTGATATTTAATACAAACAAACTGGGTCGCTTCATTGAAGCATTTCCCAAACTGACGGCGAGGGTTTTACAAACAGTTAAAGCGTTTGAAACAACTGAACACGTATGGAGTCCGTGGTACAGTGGAGACAATTCAACATTGGACGGGTTGCGATAGATGGTTTAAGTTAGTTTAGAAAATCAATTTCCCAAATTTGATATGATCAAACGAACAAGCATTTTCAATTTGAGTTTTTTGTTTGTTTCATACAAGCAGATAAAGCATTTGAAAAAATTGAACAAATGTTGAATTCGTGTACTATAGGTTGTCTTCAAATCCTGTTACGGTAGTTGGTTTAAGACAGTTTAGCAAATCAATCGCCAATTTACAACGATCAAACTGACTCGCTTCATTCAAGGATTTCAATTTGACGGTTTTCCAATTTTTTTGTTTTGTTTTGACTAATACCCAAAGCGTTTCGGGAAATGAAACACGTAAGAATGCGCGTGAATAATATGGCGTGTATAATACGAGGATTCAAAATTTTGAACGTGTTCCGGTAGATTGTTGATGTTGGATTAACGAATCAGTCGCCAATTGAATCGGCGGAAGCAAGAGTGGGGGCGGAGGCAGGAGAAAGGGGCTCAAGGGTCGAGGGGGAGAGAGGTCGAGGGCAGGGGACTGAGCAAGGGGGAGAGCGGAGGGGGCGAGCAGGGAGGGGCGAGAGCAGGAGGGGGTGGGCGAGAGCGGAGGGGGGCGAGAGCGGGAGGGGGCGAGAGCGGGGGTCTGGCGTCGACAGGAGGGGTCAGGAGCGGGAACGGACCGGTGGCGAAGCAGACAAGTCCCAGACGTTCTCCCAACCGCAAGATGCGTCCCCGGGCCACGTTCCCCAAACACACCCACCACACAAACACACACCACGCCACGCTACACCAACAGCGCGGTTTCGTTTGGGGTTTTATTGGCAAAACCACCATTTGCGTTGCTTATCTGAAAAAATCAAAGAACACGCAGCCACGCTTGCATGGTTAACATACAACTTTAAGTCGACGCTGCAAATTACGTTATTTTACATGTAATGGGAACTCTATTACATCCTTCGTTATTTTTAATACTATATAGTTCCAATTTATATTCATAAAGATTCAACTTTAAAACCAATTTTAACGTAATTTTCCAAACTTGCTCATACGTACTATTCAATTACTTAATATTCTTTAGAGTTTACATTTATTCAAAAAAAAAATTTTTTTTCAATTTTCGAAACGTTGGTTTTAACCAATATGAGCCCTGCCATTCTCTCTAAACGTTCTTCTCATTTCCCCAATGACAAAGTTTAATCAAAAACGTTGGAGCACATTCTTGAAACTTTTGAAAATATGCCACGGGTTATGAGTACACTCAAAATTAAAATATCGGTTTCAAATTCAAGAGGCCCCGGACATCAACCATATCGAGTGTGGAATATCAGTTTTGGGAGAAAATCGGATGATCGGTTTAGCCTAAGCGTTGTTCACACACAGACGGACAGACGTTTTGCCATCGATCGTTTTTATCGGTATCAAAACCCACAACACATGGATTTCCCCAGAGCACGTTTAGAGGATTCTTTCTAAACTTAGCCTACGGATTTATCCCCCTTTTGCGTTGCCTGACGCGAGAAAGAAAAAATGACAACAAACAACCATATCCATTGATCGTTACGTTGTGCCTGTCTAGTGATGAATCGAGGTAAAGGGTTCATGAAATTCTGAAAATATATATACATACTAAAAATTGATTTTACTAACACGATTTAATTACTACATAATATACTTTAATCAAGCTACGTGGGGTATATTTTATAAATTGTACTTAATGAATAAAATAATTTACGGGAAATATTATTTATTGAAAAATATTGGCATGTAGGCCTAGATACCCAAATGTACTAACAACATTTATTTCAATTTGTTTCTTGAAATTATCCAGGATTTCAAATGCGCAAAAAAATTATGATATTAATGAAACTCGTGCCTCTAATGACAGAAATATCGTATTTTCGGATTTACCACCAACAATAAATGGCTGGAAAAAGAATTTCTGAGTTACACTACTCTGATTGGGCAATATTTAGAAGTACTGTTAAAACGATAGTGTTAATTTTATTACTGGTATAGTCTCTATGGAGACCCCTCACTAAATGCATTGAGTAGACGAAAAGGAAATCATTACAAACGAACATATATTTTTGATAATTGACTTTAATATAGGCTATTGAATATTGAAATACATACAATTTTTTTAATAGTGGATCTAAACGACTTTTGGTTCGGGGCGATACGCGCTTTATTGTAAAATCATTCACCGAAACTAAACATCAAAACGGACACATGTGGCAGACTGCCAAAACCCACCGAAGCAGGCTAGTTAAAAATGGACGAACATTTACAAGAACACTTCAGTCACAGCTCTTTGTAAATCGTCATCCTTTCTTTGACGTGCTCTACCCCACTTCTTCATTTAACACACAAACATAACCTCGAAATAACCACAACAGAGGACACGGTAAAATTAGGGAAGATTATGCAACCCGGAAAAATTAACGCCAAAGCTGTACTAAACCCTTGTCCTTGTACATTTCAGCAATGGCTCTTTCATTACATATCTTAAACGCGTGCTTTCATACCGACACGCATGTTGCTGAAATTTACTTTCTTCTGCCTCTTTCCCCCTTTTTTCTCCCATTTCTTTTCTGTTTTTGCCATCTTTTATCCAGGCCCACATTTAGATGTCGCAAAGTTTATTCAGAAGTGTGCATACAGGTACACGACATTCCGCAGGAGTCATAGATTTTAAATAAGTATGACAGAATAAGTATAGTGCATGTTTTCGACAGCATTTGACTACCTTAAGACAAAAGGGTAGAACAATAAAACATACGCCTCTCAGCAAAAAGATATACATTAAAAAAATTGAAAAATTTACAAATAGTATGTTAAAAACAACAAAACCTCCCAAAGAAAGCAATGTTCACTGCACGATAAAGTTATATTTACTTCCCTGCAATGAATTTACCATGGTAAATTTACCATGCTGTCAAAATGAAAAATAGAATGATGTTCTACCGAAATATATAATGATATTATTAGTAATTGATCAACTACATTCATTAATTACAAATAAATAAATAAATAAATAATAAGATTTTTTTTTTTTGTAAAAGAAATGTAATCAGACAGTTTCACGGGGCTGATAGCTTGAATGTTCACCAAACTTTTCCCAACTCCCCCGTTCACTCAACACTAAACATGTGTTTTGAAAAACAGTCCTAACTTGTATACGCTTTTATGTTTTGATGTAACGGCACGATTTCACCAAGTGACTGATAAGTAAACCACAACTTTCAGTTAACAAATTATTTCAGCGGCTATTATGTTAAAGTTTACATTGAACTATAGTAACTATCAATAACGGCAGGCTTGCATGATGTGGGCCAAACCTTCCGGAAAATTAGAATATATTATTGTACTATAGAAATCATTGAGTTGGTGGTTTCCTTTTAGTGGGACACTGCCTTTTCGAATACAACTGCTACCCAGTATTAATAACGATGACTGAGCTGGGCCCTTACAGTTGGTTAGTTTCAGCAGCGTTTTCGTATACAATTCTCCATTCTGTAACCATTGCTAAATTTAACTGGGCGCCGCGAAATGCTGTCGTCTCTCAATAGTTTCATAAGGATCCTAACAGACAGGGCGTTTCACTATTTCATTGAAGCTCCCTGAAATTGCCATGCGACAACAATAGCTGAAACCCCGAGAAGTAGGAAACAAGAGGAGAAAAGAGCATAAAAGAGAAAAGAATGGAGGAAATACAACAGAAAGGAGAGAAGTCTACAAAGAGGAAGAAAAATGGTGAAAAGGAAAAGAAAAGGGGGGAGGCGAGAGGTAGACTGAGAAGTAGGAAAGGAGGAGAAGAGGGAGAAGGAGAGGAAGAGTTTGGGAAACGGGATGCCGAAAAGGACCCGGAGGAGGAGAGGGGAGTCGGAAAAGCAAATGGACAAGAATAAAGACGTGGATAGGGAGACGGACAGAGTCAGAGAAGGAGATGGACAGGAGATTGAATCTAATACACAATGTATTATTCACTTAACGGACCATGTGAGCATTCATTGCTCGCTTACAAAGCCCCGGTACAGTGGAACCCCACAGCCAGTCCGGCAAGACCACAAACACATAGATCAGCGGACCGATCGAAAAACCGGTCACCCTGTCGCCCATAGCTCACGGGGCAGCCGGTCAGCGGGGGAGAAGGAGAAAGAGAAGAAGAGAAGAAGAAGAAGAAGAAGAAGAAGAAGAAGAAGAAGAAAGAGACGAAGTCGAATAGACGAAGGAGACAGAAGGAAACGGCGAAAGAGACGGAGAACGAAGACAGAACGTCTGACTTAACCGAATACAGTGTTTTGTATTCATTTCACAAATCACGTGCGCTATCTAATATTTCGCTGACTTAACCCGGTTCAGTGCCCTCCTCTACCCAGTCCAGAAATACTTCACACACGAGATCAGTGGGCCGATCAAGAAACGGCCACTCTGTCGCCAGATCCCACGGATGCACCCAGTAAAGCGAGGGAGAAGGACACAATCAGAGGAGGAGGAGAAGAAGAAGAAGAAGAAGGAAAGGAGGTGAGAGGAGTCAGAAAAGGAAAGAGGAAAAAAAGAAGAAAGAGAAAGAAGGGGATAAAGAGTCGGAGGAGACGAAAATGAGAAGAGGACGGAGACAGAGAAGGAGATGGGAAAGGAGACGACAAGGAAACGGAGAAGTCGACGTTGGACGAGACGAAGAAGACAAACTAAGAACGGAAGAACGAAAGAGACTAAGAACGAAAGAGACCAAGAAAAAACAGAAGAAATTATGATTTAATCCAATCTTCCCGTCTCTTCCAATCGACTTCTCCGCCCCTCTTCTCCATCTCCTTCTCTTTTTGTCTTCCCAACCCTTTATCCGCCCTCTTTCTCCTCCTTCTTTTCTTCTTGTCTCCTTCTCCTCTTTCTTTCGTCTTTTCTCCGACTCTTTATCCGTCTCTTTCTCCTTCCCCTTTTTTTCTCCTCGACTCCTCCGTCACCTTCTCATTCATCTTCTTCTTCTTCTTCTTCTTCTTCTTCTTCTTCTTCTTCTTCTCCGACACTGTCTCCCCCTTTCCCTCACTGACCGGCTGTGTCCCTGGGGTCTGGGCGACAGAGCCCTTTTTCATTCACGAGCCCTCACAGCCAGTCCAGTCCCACAGCCCACCGAGATCAGTGGGCCGATCGAGAAAACGGTCACCCAGCGTCCGCAGCGGCTCAGCGCCAGCGTGGGCGCCCCCAGGTGGCCGGGAGCCGGCGGTGCGGACGCCCGCCACCGGCGCGCCACCGTCGGCGCCCCCGGGTCACCGTGGGTCAGACGCCGCCGTCGCCAGAGGCCGCTGACCTTGCCCGCGCAGGAGGCTTTGACCATTTTTCTCCCCTGCCGGGGTTTATAGGTCAGCGCCTGGCCCAAGGAAGAAGTCGTCGCTGCGGTTGCGAGACTGCGGGGCCCCTTGGGAAAGGGAGAGACGCCGAAATACAGCCGATTTCGTTATAGTGAACTCGGCTGTAGTGAACGCCTCTGACCTAGGTTCGAGTCCAGACGGCGGCAGGATTTTCGACACTAGCTTCTCAGCTAGGTCGAATTCAGTCGCTGTCTGGAGGAGAATTCTAGCAAACGGCTGCTCTGATCGGTAGTTTTCCGTGGTTTCTCCGATCAACACCAGGCGAATGCCGGAGCAGTACCCCACCAAACGGGCCACGGACTGCGCAATGATCTGTCCGTCCTTTCCTTGTCCTATCCTCTCCCCTCACACACCTTTCACTAACGTGCACTACACTATCACATATCTCGGGAGACCGGCCGGAGCTTAGAGCTTGTCCTGCGGGGCGGGCCCGCTGGTGGAAGTCCTGGTTAGGGAAACCCCACTAGCCAACGGTAGGTCAGAGCCGAATCTCGCCATCCAGCGGGGGGAAAATCATCGCCATCTCCCCAGAAAAAACATGCACCACATAACGGGACTAATGACCAAAGGAGTTTACGCGCCCGGGAAACACGAAAACCAAACCAATCGGCTGTAGTGAACACTCGGTTGCTGAACTTAAAGACAGTCCTGTTTCATTTAATGACAAATAAAACCAAGTAGACTCGGAAAAGTGAACGTGAACTCGCATATTGAATGGAAATACAACATCCTGGAAATTAATTCACCCTGAAAAGAATACATCGATCGCTTCCCGTGCCACAAATGTAACACCAGACAGGAAGAAACATATCGTCGACCAGAGGTGCTAATCGAAGAAGTCTCCACAGAGATGACGGAAGGGACCTGGAACCCAATTCTCGGGGAAAGGGTTGAGAAATTACTAATAAAAAATGCACGGAGCCAACAATTGAATATAATTGATGTTTTAAAGACAATAATGATAATGAAATTTTCAGTTTGCTGTATTTCCATATTAATAAAATTAATCAGTGTGTAGAAATTCCATTTAATCCTGACATCATCGGATATCGCGAACTTCTGAAATAGTGAACCAAAACTGTTAGTCCCCATAAGATCACAATAACCGGAGTCGACTGCACATGGGAGGGTTTTGTAGCGTTCGATGCAGTTTTTGTGCAGTGTGAGGCACAACATCCTAGAAGTTACGAATGGTTATGAATGGAATGGTTCTCTACACATATGCGAACTCTTAACGTTACGACAGACTTACATCAGAGAGTTAGTGCCCACCTCAGCTATCGATCTTTTGCGCATGCGCACATTTTCAAAAGTGATGCGAAACTTAAACTGCGCATTGGCAAAACACCGATAGTGCTTTAACGTACGAGGGTGCAACTCTCTATCGTAACCTGAATTATCGTGTGAAATCACGCGATTCATGTCGTCTACATTACAAACCATGTTTTTACGACAAATGGAATTTGTTGTGTAATTGAGAGGGTACGCGTGAGCTGCGAACTGTTTTCGAAAAATAGGCATGTCCTGTCAAACAATTGCGATGAAGATGTCATTTTGAGAATTTAGCGGTAGCAGCACAACGCGCGCAGCAGCACAAAATTCAATTTCAATTCAATGATGCCTTATTTTTCGTGGGGAAGCTCAGGGCAGGAAGTTTTGATGATTTCTCTCCCTCACGGAAATTTATACCCTTCGATTTATTTATAGCGTCCTTTGACAGTCCATCCGCTGTTACGGTCCCTCAAAACGGTGGCTTATACGTCACTACAGTGATGTCACTACGGTGACGTTTAACCTCCTGATTGACAGACACCGCAAGAGCTGATTCACGTCAACAGACCCTATATTTAAATCGAAGTATAGGACAGCGCCCAACAAGGAAGAAGTGGTCAGCGGCTGCGGTTGAAAGAATGCGGGGTGCTTGAAAGAGAGACACACGCGAAATATATCGGAAGGTTTTGCAGCATTCGATGGAGTTTTTAACCAGTGTGAAGACTACACCTAATACCATGACGTCTGAACAAGGAGATTATCTGTGTGGTAGGGAAGGTATGAAACGCGTTGGTAGTTAATCGGGACAATTGCAACTTCAACGACATCACGCGGTCACGACGAGAACCTTCTTAGGCATTTTCGGTCAAATGAGCACCTACCTTATGGATCAAGTCAACGTCACAAACTTACTTACACAAAAGTGTAGTTGGCATTAGTCAAATACATGTAAGCATGTTCTTATTGACCGAAACAAGCCGTGGTATATTCCTTCATTCACAGATTGATGCCACTGATGCTAAGTGGCTCCAACCTTTTTTCCACGCTTAATTAATTTAATTGGAACCGGTTAAAAGCCCATGTTTTCTTTCATCACGTGATCCTTATCGTGTACGTTACAGGTAAATTATTACGATAAATGGAATTCGTTCCCCAATGGAGACGGTACGCTTGTGCTGAATTTTTCCTGAGATGGAGCTTTAGTCAATAAACCCCGAATCAAGAGGACGGGGTTGGGGAATTTAGCGTTACCAGCAATACTTCCATTCAATTCAGATCAATTCACGATGCCTAATTTACGTGGCGGGGCTTATTTATTTATTTACTTATTTATATTCCGTCAAAAAACAGTTAAAATTGTGTATGACGTGCCATGGGGGAAAAGTGAATTGTGTGTACATTTTCAAAATTCTGTGATCCCTACACTAAGTCATTATATCACTTGAATTTTGAATTTAAAAAAAGAAGTCCCATGTAATAAAATCTATTTTCAAGGATAAATAAGCAATAAATTTTGGGCACTTATCCACGATGTCCTTCGTCAAGGAATAATACTCTCTGCAGCGACAACATGGAAACGATAATTTGAATAACTGTATTTCCCACGGAATTCTAGAAGACGTGCACAGATAATAAAGTATGTTATAGGCTATCGGACCCGCTGTTCTGCCTGACTAACAAATTTCCTTCCTTTTTTCCGTAAGATCTTTCAAAGGTCAGTTGTTCGAATCACCCCCACCCTTCCGCTTTGAATGTCCTACTCTGGAGAAATCTGCCATTTCTCACCCTGGAAGCAACAACAATACACAGCGACAATTCCAAAATCAATATCGTTAATCAATATAACGCCTCAATTAAGGAGCAAACATTCAAAAGGTGACATTTCCATTTCTAAAAACTTGAGTTCTTTTGTTGTTTCTATCTAGAATTTTATTTCCAGAAACAAAAAGTGTCATGTTTTACAATACTTCAAGTAGTACTCTATTCGTTGAGTTAAACACTGAATTGAAAAGTGCAATATTTATAATTCATTTTTCAATTTTACTGTATAATAGTGAAGTGGACATGTCACTTTTGGAATGTTTGCTCCTCAATTATAACTATGTAAATGTAAATATTTAAGTGGTTAGGCGAAATAACAGGCCTTGCGGACTGAGCCTCCCCAGTAATAAAGATATTATTATTATTATTATTATTATTATTATTATTATTATTATGTATTGTTCGAAATCATGTGTTTTCACCGCAGGTTGGTAAGTAACCTTTGAAATAAAATAAAAGATGTAACAATATAAATTACAATGCCAATTAAATAAAAGTTTATTGAAAAATCCATAATTATCCATAAATTAATCCATAAATGTTTTAGAAATATCAGTTACTTTACTATTACATTATAATTGTAATATCCTTTCTGACCTCTCAAGAAAAGTAGTGACTTCTTTCGCATCGAAAGGAATCCATCACGAGGTTTTTGGGACGTTTTTTAAACCCCTGAAAATTTATTAAAGGAAGGGGGAAGGAAGCCCCTTCACTAATTTTGACTTGCACACTTTCGCTTTTCTGAAACTCAAATGTTGTGACCCCCCGTTTTCGTTCCGAAACGGTCCATACCCCCCTAAGGAAGCGGGGGAAAGAATTTTTTTAAACCCGGGAAACGCGGAGGGATTTTGGAAATATAATTGAATTTTAAAAACAAAGAGCCCCCCCTTTTAGACCAAGGGCAAACAGGTCGGATAAAAAAAAGTTTTTTCGGATAGCTGAACTGGGCGGACGTATGGAAAACGGTACCCAGGGGACATTCAGGGATTTCAATTTCCTTTTTCTGGGGAAAACTTTCTAGAAGCCCAAGAAGAGGTATTTATTAAAAATTTTTTTAAAAATAATTTTAGAAGAAAGATAATAAGAAATGTTATGAATTTATAATGGAAGAATTAGAGAAAGTTTTGAATGTTTTGTTTAATAGTTTGTTCTTTTAGTTTTTTTTTTTTTTTTTTTTTCAATGCTTTTGTATATTTTAAAACCTTTCTTAAAGTTGATAAATTTTTGGGATCCTTTTTTTCACTCTGAATACCCAGTTGGTCTTCTGAATCGAAAATAAAGTAAAATTATATAGAGTTTTCCCCATATAAAATTTGAACGAAAGAAGAAGGCGATTTCTGGGGGACAACGGCGTTCTCAAAGGACACGACGCTAAGGGCCAACGCTCGGTGAAAGGGGAAAAGGGGGCCCGGGACTGTCCGGCCGAAACACAGTAAGGTCGTTCCAAATAAAATGTTTTGTGGGATAGGAGTATTCAGTTTTAAGAAAGCTCATTCTGATCATGGAAAAAAAAAAGGGGGGGTAAAGATTTACCACGCTTAAAAGATAAGAAAAGTAAAAGTACTTTTGTTTCATTTAATACGTGAGAACAGAATCAATCTTTCTTTCAAAAAGGATTTAAGATCAAATATTGTAATATAGTGATTAAGAGTTTGTGAAAGGTATAATTAAAATAATAGTAATTCTCTGTTTTTGGAGAAAGGGTTTTCTTTTTTTAAAGTAATGTTAAGGAAAAGTTTTTTTTGTTTTTTAAATGTGTTTTTTTTAAATTTTTGAAAAGAATATTTTAACGATTTTTTCAAATTTTGAAAGTGTGTTTGTTAAAAAATTTTTAGGAAATGGTTTGTATTGTGTTTTTAGTGTTTTTTTTTTTTCAGTCGAGTTTTTGTATTTGATTTTTTTTTGTTGCCATTGTATGTATTTGTAAAAGCAGCCAATTTTTTTAGAATATATTCTGAATTTGTAAAAAAGTGATTCTACCCGAGTTGTTTGTAATTTTTTGCATCCAATCCATAAACGATCTTCCACCCTGCCCCTTTTTTTTTTTATTTTTTTCCACACTGGGACGTCTATACTGAGCTAGTCGACCATCTGGGAATTTGTTCGCCCCCCCCAAGACGCCAGGTCGGGGCGCCTGGTTTTACCGCCCCGACTGTGGCCGAAATTGGCCCCCATAAGGGGGGCTATTTTTGGGATGCATTTACGACAAACTCGATTTGGGTATAAAAGACCAAAATTTTGGGTGTAACAAAAATTAAAGTACAATTGAATCCAGTTCACAAAATTTCTGACCGGGTTGCAGATACAAGTGTGTTGAGTAAAAGTGTTTATTTCAGGAGGGTTTTTTTTTTCAAAAGGATATTTATTATATGAGAGTTTTATCGTTTAAATTGTGTCTGGTATTTCGGGAAATTTTTTTGGAGGGGTTTATGGTGTCGGGGAAAAAGTTGATTGATTCTGGCGTTAATAGTTTTAAAAATGGCAGATAAGATAACGTGGCTGAATTTACCCCCCGTGGAAGGAACTTGAGGAACAGATAGATGGGAAAACTGGGGGAAAAGACCAGGAGATGATCGTGGGGGAAAGAAGGAGTAAATTGGGGAACGGCAGGAGAAATAGTGAGACGTCGCCGACAGAATCACACCCAACGCCAACACGAGATCGGGATGAGGAAGAACGAACCCGAGAGGGCTAATAATGATGCAAGGGAATGGGAAATTTACAAAAATTTGATGTGGGGTTGTCATGCAGGATGAAAAAAAGGGGAAACCATAAAAAATTAGGGTTATTTTGGAAACTAAACTAGAGGAGAACAAGGCTACTTTGGAAACAAAATTAGAGGAGAATAACTCAAAAAATACTTTAAACCAAATTAGAAAAAAATAATGGCAAAAAATGCTTTGGGAAACTAAACTGGGGAGAACAAGGTTTTTTTGGAAACTAAACAGAGGAAAAACAAGGTTCTTTGGAAACAAAATGAGGAGAACAAGGCTACTTTGAAAAAAATTAGGGGAAAATAACTCGGCAAAAAATATTGGGAAAAAATTCACGGAATTGCAAAATTGAAGAAAATAATGAAAGTTAGAAGAAAATTTAAAAGCACTTTTACTGAATTGCGGAGCAGTGGAAGGTCAAATTTTAAGAGCGGGGTTCAAAAAATTAGAAGGAAAAAACGAGAAAAATTACGGAGCGGGGACTTGAATTAGAAAAAAAAAGTGGATCTAACAAAGAATTGAAAATAGGATCGCAAATGGATCTTAAAACCCGGGATCCGACAGGCAAATTGAGGTGGAAAAAGGGGAAAAAAATTTCCCAGAATTAGTTCCGAACAAGTTAGGTTAAAGCAAAAAATTAGATAGTGGAAAAAAGGCCTTTTCTGAACGGGGGATGGGTTCTCAACATCAAATTAATGCATATAAGAATGAAGTAGTAGAACGAAAATAAATTAAAAAATTTTACCAGTGGGGGAAAGTGTTAGAGTATGTTTCTTCCCGGCCCAAATTTTCAGTGCAGCGATGAAAATCCATTTTATTTATAAAAGAGGTGAAAATTTCTTTTCTTTAAATTGTTTTCCGGAAGTAAAAAAACTCGAATCGTTTATCGATGTTGCGGGGTAATAGAATTCAGATAGTTTGGAGATTTTCAAAACTATGGCCGAACTCAAAAAAAAATTTTATTCGAGATATTAATAACAAAACCCAAATAAATTTTTAAAGTTAACGTAATTATTTTGGGAAGAAGGAATTTGTCCATAGGAATATGCAAGGGAGAAATTAGTTGTTTCAAATTATGAAATTCGACGATCCCGGGGAGGGAAAAATTGTTGTTTTTAATCGTCATTTTTCCTCGACAAAATTTGCAAAATCTTTTACCAATGCCCACGGGAAAATTAATACCCAGTAGGATTGTTGATGCCATTTTCTTTATAATAAAAGGGTTACAGAAAGCAAGGGCAAATCAATGGTCCAAAATGGAAAGATAAGACACAACAACAAAATGTAACAAACCAAAAACGGAGAAACACAAACCGGGAAACATCCCAAAAAAAACAAACATGCTGACAAGACAGGACTCGTCAGGGATGAAAGAAAATTTATTGATAGGGGGTTTTCCCCAGAAAAAAGGACCAAAGTACACCCTGGGGACATGATGGAAAAATTAGAAAGGTTTGTTTCGACCGCCACCCCCCAAAAAAAGAACAACAGTGAAGAAGAGGTGGCGATATTATCAATCAATTTAAATCTCATTTGATGATAAAGGGAAGAAGAAGAAAAATGGATCGGACCCCGGGAGGAGGTCCGAGAATTAAAGTTAAATGGAGGTTGATATTTTGGTATTAGTAGAACGGTTTGGGCAATTTCCGTCATAGCTGAAAGTTTGTTGATGAAAAAAGAACAAAGGAGGGAGGACCTACATTCCCGCTCGTGAAATCTTTCTATAGGTGCGAATCGGAAAATCAAACCAATAACAAGACAAGTTTTTTTGGGAAATAGAGAAAAGAATAAGATCTTTTTTGGTCTTGGTCAGAACATATCCCCCAAACTGGAGTCGATTTCATAAAAAAGGGAGTTTTATCAACTTAGAGAACAATTTTAACTTTAAAACCCGAATAATCAGCAGGATCTTGAATTTGATTTTTCACGGGAATTATTGGGAGGCAAATTTTTTGGAGGAAGAAGAGGGGAACCTACAAATTGTTGAGGTGCAGAGAAACGATAACTCGGGGCTATCAAAAAAAACAGTTAACTAAAGTTTTTTTGGGAATCAAAAGGTTTTTGAAAAAGAAGAACCCAAAAAAAGATTTTAAATTGAAATGAATTAACAAAAAAAAACCCCATTCACGGGTTACCAATATGTCTTTCCCAGAAAACATAAGGAAGAGGTGGATGCCTTTACAGGTAAAAGATGATATCATCATGAAGCCCAAAAACCTTTTATCTAAACCGATAGTCCCTGAGAAAGAGAAAGGGAAGAAAAGGGTTTTGGTTTAGATGCAAGGCGATTGAACCTTATTTTACCGTACAGAGACGCCCGTTGCGTGTGGGTTTTAAACTAATAAATTATCCGCATAAATGGTTGGAGTTAAATGACTTTTTTCATCGTTTCAAAAGCGATAGCACCAGAATGTAGACAATATACAGGATTTATTCCCCGGGGGAATTTCGATGTCTTCAAAAGAATCCATTTGACTCAAAACATCACGTTTGCAATGTCTAGACAATATCATTGGCAGAAAATGCCCAGCGATTTTTTTATCTATATTATGACGTGCTTGTTTTTCAAGACATTTGAAGAAACAGCTCGATATTTTGTTGAAACGCTGATTAAAAATAATTTACAATGAATTTGGAAAAAAAGAATTTTCTGCACAAACAAGTTTTTCCCGGGGTTATGAGGGACAGAACGGAGCCAAAATAAAAGGGAAAAGAGGGAAAAATAGAAAAAATTCCCCCAAAAACACGAAACAAAAAAAGTTTGTTAGGTTGGGTTTTATTCCCCAGATTTTTCCTAATTTGCCATGAAATTAAAATATTTCTTCCGTTGCTGCGAAACCCCTAGATGGAAGGGGAAGAACAAATGAAAAGTTTAAAATTTAAAGCTTTTCCCCGGGGTCTTTATGATACTTACCCAGATTTCACAAAGCCATTCATATTGCAGACCGAAGTAAAACGGAATGGGTGCCATTCTATTTCAAGAAATTGATAACCAAAGAGAAGATTAAAATTGTAGTCGTTTTTTTGAAAGAACCGAAACTCTTTTCAGGGACGAAAAGGGGGCTAATGCTATTGTTTTAATACACCGATTAAGAGAATCCCTTTGTAAGATCATTCTTTAAAAGAACGATCATAAAGCTTTATTTTTTTCAAAAAAGATGCCCCCGAAAAACGATCTTACAAGGTGGGTAATTTTTCAAAATTTCCTTTTAAGGTGGAGTACTGCCCAGGAGATGTAATTTGTTGCCCCTTTTCTTAGTAGAAATGTCACTACAAAGTACAATCCCAAACCCAACATTTTTTTTCCGGCTTCACCAATTCAGAATGAAAAGTATGCCAGGTCTAACTTTTGGGAAAAAATTGAAAATTTTAAGAATCTGATGCCACGATGGAAAAATTAAAAGATTTGGAGGAGAACTCGGGCCTACTGATCCCGATGTGACGGTGGACGGCCGACCCGTTGAAATGGAAATTGGGAGATCAAGTTTTTCTCATAAAGGGAACAACAACCATTACTTTATCGAGTTTGGGTACCGCAAAACGTTAACAACCGGCATCATCTGGGTAGTATCATCTTTTGCTCATTTTTGGGGGCCCAGAAATAAACCAAGCAATTAAGGAAGTTTTTTTTTTGGAAAGGAGGAAGAAACAGGTTGACCGGGATTGCCCAAATGTAGTGTCGAAAACTAAACCCCAATCGACATTATCGGCCATGTACGAATAATCCCCTTTAAAAAAAAAAAGGTTAGGCTATAGATTTGTATGGGCCTTTACCGGGCCAAATGGGGTTACTATTTTGGGATGTTATTTTTTTCCCAACGCAAGTTCCCCGTTTGGAATACGAAAACTTTTATCAATTTAAAAGTTCTTCAATTTCCCCGGGCCATATGCAAAGGTGCTGACAGATCACGGTGCCCCTTCAGAGTGAACCCCGGGTTTCAGGCCATCAAATATAGAAAGTCAACATATATGTTCTAGCATTGACATCCAGTCTAATCCTTCAGAGAGTTATGAAAGAATTTTCACTATTTTAGGTTGTTGAGGGAAAAAACAGTGGTCATAATTTACACATTAACAAATGGTTGAACAAATTCCCTGATTCGATTGAAGCCCCATTTAAACCCCTTTCAAAAAATAAAAAACATCCCAAAAACCATTATGAAACGAATGCAAAAAAATCAAAAAAAGAAAGAATATTTGAAAGTTAAGGAAAGCGGGGGACCAAAAAAAATTACAAGCTCCCGGAAAAAAACCCTTATAATTAAGAAGGGGAAAAATTATTAAGGGTTCCAAAAGTTCGGGTTTGATTTTGCAAAAATATCATAAATTTTTCAGATTGTTTGGGGACTGACCCAATTTTCAATTACAACATCCCAATTAGCCGTGTTGAAAGTGAAAGGGGAATACAACGGGAAATCACCACATTTGGGCCATTTAAAGAATGAAATAAGTGGGAAAAAGATGAAACAAAAAACAGATGTAACTACAAGAATCATGTTAAAAAGGGAAAAAAGAAAAAGAGGGGAGAAAAAAAGGAAGAAAGGGAAGGAAAATGGGAAGAAGAAAGGAGTGAGAAAAAAGGGGAGAAAAGTTTCCGACTTCTAGAATCAAGAAAAAGAAGGCATAAATTTTTGTGAAAAAATTTTGGGCAAAGAAAACAAATTCCATAAAATCTTTTTTCCAAAGGGTTTGTGGGCCCCGCCCGTTTTTTAGATTCGAAAACGGGCAATACCGCCCAAGGAAGCGAGGGAAAAAAATATTTTTAAAAGGGGGCCAACGCGATGGATATTTGGAATGATAATTAAATTTAAAAAAAGAGAACCGCCACCTTAGACCAAGGGGGAGACCGGGGGTCGGATGGAAAAAATTCTTTCTGAAAGGGAGTAGCTGAACTGGGGGACGTTAAAAAGGTACCCCGGGAAATGCATTGCGCGGATTTCAGATTTAACTTTTTCTGAGGAAAACCTTCTAGAAGACCAGAAGAGGGAATTATTTATTATAAAATTTATTTAAACATAATCAGAAGAAAGATAATAAGAAATGTTTTGAATTTTAATGGAAGAATTAGGAGAGGTTTTGAATAGATGGCAGTAATTTGCTTCACATTTCTCTTTCCAGTTTTTTTTTTTTTTTCCACATGCTTTTCGTATATTTAAAAATTTTGGGGCTCATAAAAAAGGGGGTCTCTGGGGTTATTTTTACTTGGAAAATCCGTTTGGGCATTAACTGTAATCAAAAAAAAAAAAATTCATATGAGATTGATATAAAACTTGAACGAGAAGAAGAAGGGGATTTCTGAGGGGGGCACCGTTTTAACCCGAGGAACACCTTTGGCCCAAGCAGCTCGGTAAAGGGGGAGAAGGGAAACCCCGCGGTCTCCACGCGGCCGGAAAACACAGTAAGGTCCCAAATAAAATTTTTTAGGGGTAAGTGATTCAGTTTTAAAAAGAAAACTCATTCTGTATCTATCGTGAAAAAAAGGGGGGGTAAAAGTTTTCCACCTTTAAAGATGAAAATAAAAAACATTTGTTTCACTTCAATAGTGGGGAACAGTCAATCTTTTCTTTCAAAAAAATTTTAAGATCAAATATTGTAAATAGTGATTAAGAGTTTGGTAAAGTAATTTTAATAATAGTAATTCTCGGATTTTTGAGAGAGAAAGATTTTTTTTTGTAAAAAATAATGTTAGGTATTAAATTTTTGTTTTTAATGTGTGTTTTTTCAAATTTTGTAAAGAATTTTTAAGATTCTTTAATTTCTGAAAGTGTGTTTGTTTAAAAATTGGGTTGTAGATGAAAGTAGGAAAATTTTGTATTGTGTTTTAGGGGGTGTTTTTTTTTTAGTCGGTATTTTTATTTGATTTTTTTTGTTCCATTGTATGTATTTGTCAAAGCAAAATTTTTGAAAATTTTTCAATTTAGTGAAAAGTGATTCTCACCGAGTTGTTTGTAATTTTGCATCCAATCCATAAAGACTTGACCCTGCCCCTTTTTTTTTTATTTATTGTGTCCCACTGGGACGTCTATACTGGGCTAGTCGACCATCTGGTGATTTTGTTCAACACCCCCAAAACGTCTCAGGTCGGGGGCTGGTGGTTTTTCCCAAAGACTTGGCTAAGTAAAAAGTTTTTTTTTGCAAAGAATTTACTCATAGATAATTTAATAATGTTACAATTTAGTTCCCCTTTTGATTCACCCAAACGTCCTTCCACCTATTGATGAACCAAAAGGGAAAATTTAGCCACCTCAAACAAAAAGTTCAATTGGTGTACTAAAAACCGGGAACGCAAAACGTGCTCGTTTTTGGATACGGTACGCAAAGGGGAATGATGTGATTTTTCGTCTTTCCGGGCCCTCAACGTTTTGGCCCAAGTCCCCTTATGTAGTGCGTTTTTTTCGGAGACGGCGGTGATCTTCCCCGCGCTGGGTGGCGGGGTCCCCGCCGACTTACCCTCGGCTGTGGGTTTCCCCAAAACCTCCCCGGGGGCCCGCCCCAGCCGGCACTGGGCCCGGGGTCTCCGGGGTAGGGGGTGTGTGTAATGGTGTGTGTTAAAGGAGGATGGCAAGGAAGGAAGAAGGAAAATCCGGCGCCCCTTTGGTAGATACTTTCCCGGGTTCGCCGGTGTTGATCGGGAAAAAGGAAAAATCATCAAGCAGCCGGCCCCAGAAATTTTCCCCGAAGGGCTGAATCGACATACTGGGAAACAAGTGTCGAAAAACCTGCACCGTGGGGAGTGGGGGCCAGGGGCCTCCCCGGTAGGCCGCAGTGACACGTTTATGCCAGCACCCCCCCCGGTGGCGGAGAAAGGGGGAAATAGAGGGGAGGGGGGAAAACGTTAGTGGGGGAAAAAAACCCCGGGGGGAAAAAGAAGACCGGTCGGGGGAAAAAAGGACAGATAGGTTGGGGGGGGGAGCGGGTTTAAAAACCCTTTGGGCCCAAAATAGGGGGGATGGTTTCAACCCTTAATTTTGGGGGGAATCCTCATTTATCAAATTTCCTGGGCTCCAAATTTTAAATTTCCTTTTTTTAATTAGTCACAAAAACATCTGCTTTGGAACTTTTATTTTCAATTTAGAGTCAAAAAAAAAGAAAATCCATTTTTGGGAAAGCTGACATACGATGCATGAGTAGACGAGCGCGCGGGCGTCCAAAGGGGACAGCGGAGGGGCGGGGCTGATTTGAAGGGGGGGGACTCAGGGGGAGGGGGGAGGCTGATCAAAAAGGGGGGGCTGAGGGGAGGGGGGGGCGACCTGGCGGGGTGCTCAAGGGGGGGGGCAAGTGCAAGGGGGGGGGGGGGGGGAGGAAGGGGGCCCGGCAAGCTGGGAGAAGCGGGTTTAGGGGGGCGGTGGTGAGGGGGGGTTCGAGCGGGGGGGGTGAGGGGGCTGGGGGGGGGGGAGCTGAAGGGGGGGAGGGTGAGAGAGGGGCAGGGGGACGGAAGGGCGGGGTGATCGGGAAGGGGGGGGGCTGATGAAAGGGGGGCTGATCGGGAAAGGGCGGGGGGATCTAAAGGGGGGGGCAGCAAGGGGGGCGGGGGGTGAGCGGAGGGGCGGCTGAGGGAAAAGGGGGGCGTGCGGCGAGGCTGAGCGGAGAGGGGGGGGCTGATCGGAAGGGGCGGGGCTGAGCGGAAGGGGAGGGGCTGAGCGGAAGGGGAGGGGCTGATCGGAAGGGGAGGGGCTGAGCGGAAGGGGGGGGCTGAGCGGGGAGGGGGGGGCGATCGGAAGGGCCCGGGGGGGAGGTGGGACGGAAACTGAACGGGGGGGCCGGGGCGAGAGGGCGCGTGGGGGGTGGGGGGGGGTGGGCGGACGGGGGGCGGGGGGGAGGAGGCGGTTGGGTGGCGGCAGCGGTGTCGGCGGAAGAGGGGGGCGGGGCGGGAAAACCGCCCGCGGGGAGGACGCCACTAACCGGGGGCCCCCCCGCCGTCGTTCACCGTCCGCGCAGATGACACCCCTCCCCCGCTTCCCCAAAAACTCGACCACCTCGCGTTCGCACGCGACAATTTTCCCCAAAACCCCAATCCTCGGCCCCCGGGAAATTCCCCTTTTTTACCGGCCTGCTTTCCCGGGAAAATAGCCACCGCGTTTTATCAACCGAAAAAAGTTTTTTGAAAGGTTCGGCCCGATTTAATCGACTCCCGTCCCAGAGCCTCCCGCTGCGGGGGACGGAAGCAGCCCCATCCATGAGAGCGGTTGCCCAGGTCACCCTCGCGGTCCCTTTTGTCACGGGCGGTTGTCATCGCGATGACGTCCACATCGCCGGCCGCTCGCCCGCCGTGTTCCCCGCGCTGTCTGCGTCTTTCACAAAAAAATGGCACTGCGGGATGAGATATCACGGCCCGCCCCCTCCCCGTAAGAATCAGGATATACATTTGGTTTTTTTCAAACCCGGGCCCCATCAGCGTTACGGTTCACCCAATCGGAGAAAAACGCATCAGGGTGCGTCACAAAAGTGTTGGGGGCCCCGTTTGGGAGAACCCGAACACTAATCATGTGTCACCCGGGTTATAGAAACCGGGTATATGGATGGTGTGGGATGGAAAGGCGAAAATTGGAAAAAAGCTCTTATAAAAATTTTTTAAGATATGTTTTGTCTAAAAAAACCCTTGAATTTTCCCGAATGGCTGAGCTGCATTACACTCAAAAGTTGAAAAAATTTTTAGGAAACACATTGCAGCATAGAAGAAACATGAACCCAAAAACAGGGAATTGTTTATTTTTCAAAAAATGAATATATTAAAAAAATTAAACCCCCAAAAATAAAGAATAGTGGGTAGTTAAAATTTGGGTGCTTTTTTGAAATTTTTGAAAAATATATTCGTTCCTTTGGTAAACAAATTTAATTTTCAAATTCTTTTAATGCTTTTTTTCTAAAAAAGGGTTTTAAAAATTTTTATGCTTACTGGCTCACTTCAGGGTATCCAAGTAGTTTATTAGAAGAATATTTAAAATTTCTTAAGAGCTAATTGCTTTTTTTCGTATCCCCGGGCGTTTTAATTGGTTTTTTTTTTTTAAATTTTTCTTTTTTTGTACAATGACATTCTCCTATAATAGATGCGCTGCAGAGGAAACCCCCATTTGGGAAATTGAGTATAAACAAAACCTTTGAACAATCAAAACGGGTTTTTATTTTGGATTGAAAATTTTGGGGTAAACCCTTTTGAGAGACTATTACAGTTTGTGATTGTGAGATTTGATAATTACATGTACCCCAAAAGTTGATTTACGTACACATCATTGAACAAATTGGATGGGACTTGGCAAAGCAAAAAGTCTCAGTTCCGATTAGCCATTAACTCTGGCAAAGATTTAAAATACTGATGCTTGTAATTTGGGGTTTGTGTATCAAATTACATAATAAAGCTATTATTCCCCCACAATTTCATTGCAAAGTAAAACTATATCATTCCTTTCTATTCACGGCATTAACTCTTTAATTATCCCATTCACCATTAATTTACCATTAGTATTTTCATCTGGGACACCCCAATTGGTTTTCTCAATGTTCCTCTTTAAAATTCTATAAGAAAAGTCAGAAGAAACTAAAAATTTCACCAAAAGCAAGAACTACAAATTATTTTTGGGAGTGACGAGTAAAAAAGTATTAAACTAATCAATGCTTTTAAGAACTTTTTTTTCATCATTCACTAGAAAATTAAAAAGTATATTTAAACAATTTTTGCATTACCCTTTTTGATCAACATCTCAAATAAATTTTATTTATTCGGCTATCATTTCATCAAGAAAATGAGAAAGAAAAGGGAAAAAAACTAATTGTAGATGCACTCTGTCTTTTAACGCTTGATAACGTTTGCTACGGAACTCTCATTTTGCGAAATTATGTCTTCCCGGCAGATGTTTTAAACGCATCTACAAACTGCAATTATTTTCCCACAGTGAATAAGGGGCTCCGTTAGTATGTAACGGCGAAAATTAAATTTTCACAACGCCCATGAAAATCCCAAAAATTTCCCAAAAGGCAGGATGGGTTTCTGCTGGTTATTACTCCGGAAAGTCAGAAGAATTTTTATAATTTAACGTCCAGTTTCGATTTTTTTCCCCTGTGCACCACTTATTTTTTTACGTAAAAAAAAAGTTAAAAACTGCGTTGACGTGCATAAAAAAGGGAAATTTTGTAATTTTCAATATTCTATGATCCCTTTCACTAAGTCATATCTTTAAAATTTTTAATTTTTGGGAGAAAAAAAAAAAAAACCCCCTGTAATAAAATCATTTTTAAAGGGTAAAAACAATAAATTTTGAATTTTTAATTTTTAAAGGAGAAAAACAAAACCCCATGAAACTATTTTAAGGATAAATCAAAATTTTGAATTTTGAAAAGAAAAAAAAAAAATTTTCCCCCCTTTGGGGTTTTTGTAAATAAAGGATAATCAGCCTGGCAGACAATCCGTTTTTCATGAAAAAACGATTAGGTGCTTTTGGTCGTGAAAATAAAACCAGATTTTTTTTTTTGTCCAGTCATCAGCAAAATAAAGTTTTAATCTTAAACAAAACCAAAATTTGAAAAATTTTTTAAAATTTTTCTTTCGAATTAATACGTATCATAAAACTACTTGCCTAATAGAATAGAAATATCTTGCTATTTAAGTAGGCGCAGAATTTTCTCCAGACACCACTGAATTCGACCTAGCTGAAAAGCTAGTTTCGAAAATCCTGCCACCATCAGGGCTCGAACCAGGATCTCCCGGTCGAGGCGCCGCGGGCATCAGTTGATGCACTGAGCTACGCCCCAGTATTCTTCAACAAATTCCCCGTTTTCTGTTTATTTTTCCCGAGCAAAAGAACTTTTGATTTTTTTCCCGGGTTTTCCCCGTTTTCCGGGAAAAGGCCACCCTGTTAGGCGGTCGCCTCCGCATAAAAAACCCCAAATCGTTGGCGGGCGGGGCGTCCCGCACAGACGGCGTTCGGGGAAGTCCCCGGAGGGGGGCCCGGGGGCAGCGAGGGGGGGTGGGCCGCGCGGAGAGGACCGCAGACTTGTTCGGCACGCCCCCCTTCTGCCCCCTCCCCCCCGCCCCCCCTTCTCCTCGGGACGTGGTCCTGCAGGGGACGAGTCAAAGCCTGACAGGAAGCAGAAAATTGACGGCGGGGCACAGCAAAGACCCCCCACGACCGGCGCACACTGGTTTAATCGCAAAAAAAAAACCGGCCATAATTGAAAAATTTCAGGGCGCGTTTGGAATTTGACTTATAAAACCCAGTTGGGAAGACTTTAATCCCCCAAAGCTTAAAATTTTTTCAATCATTTTTCTTCCCCCGGGTTGTAAAGTTATTTGTCGAATGGCTCGAATTGGATTTTTGCCAACGATTTTCGTGAAAAAAAATTAAAATTTTTTAAATTTTTTTTTATTTCCGAATAAAAGACATTTAAAACTGTAAGTTAATATTTTTTTTGAAAAGTGATAATTTTTTTAATATGATGGGGTTGAATTCAAACCATGTGGAAAAATGTTAGTCGTTTATTTTGGATTATATTTTTTTCCCGTAGTCCTGGTAGTCCTGCCTCAATTATTATTTTTATTTATCGGAAAATGCCCTTAATCAAAATAAAAAAATTTTAGGCAATTTCTGCACTTTTTTTTTTTGCGACTATCTACAATGCAGAGTAAAATATAACCGCCCGGCGCAAGATCCCAGCGGGTCGGCGCGGAAAGTTCCGACTAACGCGGCCGCGGGAATTCCGGGGAAAAGGACACCGGAACCAATTATGAGTCGGGGTTTTGGGGACGGTGGAAGGGCGTCGACCCAGGAAAAGACCGCACGGGGGGATTTCAAACTCGAGGTGCTTGGGAAGAAACGCGCTGACTGCGTTAAAAATTTGCCGCCGATTAAATGTGCCAATCCGTTGCCGCGACGCTCGCCGCCGCGCAGGTCTGAACGTCCCTAAAAAACTAGCGAAACTTCCGTTGGGGCACCCGAAAAGGCTGCATTTTCCCCGGCCGGTCGGGGGGACCTTAAAACTTCAATCAAGAGGTCCCCAATCGAAAACACGAATCAATTTCATTTCTGAACCCTTTTTCCATTAACTTTTTAAATTCTTATCCCTTTTTTTATAATAAATAAAAACAAGGAAAATGTTTTTCAAATTTTAAATATCTTTAAAATTTAAATATTATGTTGATCCTTTTACGGGATTCCCATATGATTTAAAACGACTCCTAAAATTATATATCCATTGTAGCTTAAAAGTAAAAAAATAAGGAATTAAAAGGGGAATCCATTATCTTGCTCCTCCTCTGTCCCCTTGCATGTTGTGCCCCCAATGAAAATTGGATTAGATCTCTCCGGAAGCCCCGACGGTTGGTGAAGTTTTTTAAATTTTTTCATTTATGAAAAAAATCACGAAATTTGGGGAAAAAAGAGGGAATTTTTTTTAGTGTTTAATCTATAGTTAAAATTTTTATTATTATTATTATTATTATTTTTATTATTATTTGCAGTTTTTGTTGTAATAAGGTGTAAGACGTCAACATCATTTTTGAAAAAGTAACAAAATGTACAAAGTCGAGACGCAAATAAAAAAAAAATTTCATAGTCCTAGTAACTATCTACTTTAGGATTGATCCGGGAAAGGTCAAGACCTGCAAAGAAAACTAGCTCCCTTTATTTTATTGTTATTGTTATTATTATTTTATTAATTTTTATAACATTTTTTTTGAAACCGTTTGAGCTCCTCTTGAAATTTTCTAAAATAATTTATTCCTGGGAAAATTTAAAATTTATTTGATTCCAAAAAGAGGGAAATTTCCCCTAATGGGCAACCCTGTGTTTGTTGCCCTATTTCTGGGAAAAATGGGGAAAACCATTTTTTTTCCCCTTTTAGGGCCCGAGAGCCTTAACGCTGCCACCAAATGGAAGAAGAATTCACTTATCCCAAAAGGGTTCCAGGGGTCCATATTATGTCAGATAAGTAATTTAAACCCATTTAATATAGGAACAACAATCACTTGGGTCCCCTTTTAATTAAATTTAAAAAAAAAGATATATTGAAATAACTCTGACTTTTATTTTCAAATTGTTCGCTAGATTTATTTTAATTACGAAATTTTTCGGCCTTTTTTATGTAAGTACGGCTTTTAAAAAAATCAATGACACATTTAAAAAGTAAAGGCAATTCACAGGCTTCCTTTACCCCAAAATTTTTCCCCAAGGCAACGTCAGATGAGTTTTTAAAACAATTTTCAAAAAATTAAAACCCGATTCTTTTAAATATGTTTTCAATCCCTGTTAACTGATGAACGCGTAAAATCAACCCGAAAAAAAAAACAGTTTCATGCACGAACAAAAGAAAGAAAATTAAACTATTTTTTTAAAATCATAATTTTTCCCAGACGTTAAGATTTTGATAAAGAAAAACGGCATACTACCAGGAAAAGGAAAAGACTGGGGTCTGTTGGGGAGGACACCATTCCAGGGGAACATTCAACGTTTTAATGTAATATTGGGAATATTAATGTTTTATTTAAAATTAAAGTGATACGTTTAGAACTTTTTGGTTTGACATCATTAATATTTTTCTAATCCTTAAGTTATTTCGATAAAAAATGCAATTCAAAATAGGAAAAACATTGTGAAATTTTAAATTTTAACAATCCCGTCAGTCAATGACATTTCTAAAACATCTAATTGTTACAAAAAAACTGTAAAATTTTAAAACATGTTTAATTTTTTTATTACAAGACTTAGGCAGAAGAAGGCAGAGGGGAAAGCGTGGCAGAGGGCAGGGGGGAAAAGGACAAGTGGTGATGACCGGGCGGTGCGGAGAGGGCGAGGGGAGAGGGGGGGTAGGGGGAGGTGAAGAGGGGGGGGCAGGGGGAGGGGGAGAGGGGGGGCGGGGCCGGGGGGGTGGCGGGGGAAGGCGGGCGGAGGGCGAGGGGGAGCAGGCGGGGGGGAGAGGGGGGGGCGGAGAGGGCGGGGGGAGCAGGGGGGCGGAAAAGGGGGGGGATTAGAGGTCGGGGGGGAACGGGGAGGAGCGGGGGGGGACGGAGAATGACGTAACGGCATGGGGGAGTGGAGGAAGGGGGGGACGAGGCGGGCGAGGCGAGACCGCGACGTCCGCTCCCCGCGTGGAAACGTCCGCGCTGCCGCCCCGCGGGATGACGAGGCCGGGGCCCGGCGCGCAGGGGGCCAGCGCACACAGCCGGGCCGGATCGCCGCCTTATCCGGGGGTGGGGACGGGACGCCCTCGCGCAATGCAGCCGGGGGTTTTGAAGGTGATGGTGGTTGGTGGATCGTTTACGATGGGGAGGGTATGTGATGGAGAATAAGGGAATTTTAAATTCATTTTTTTT
>CAXIVR010000215.1:0-20511 GCA_964035755.1 Teleogryllus oceanicus | reverse complement strand
GAACCTTTCCATTTAGAGCATTTTTTTGTAAATTCACAAAATTATACAAAACCTAGGTTAAAACTTCGAATAAAGAGACGATTCCTCCAAATCTGCTATGGGAATTTCAGCCTCGTAGTGCTGATAGTTTAGGAGATACAGCCATTTGAGGATTTCAATTTCTTTTACACACTGAAAATTAATTAAAATTAATGTCCTAACTTAAAATATTATTTTATTAAAAATTAATATAGAACTCTTCCATTTAGGAGCATTTTTTGTAAATTGCTTAAAATTTTAAAAAAACCATAGTTAAAACTTCAAAAACAAGAGACGTTCCTCCCAATCCGCTATGGAATTTTGGCGTCGTAGGGCTGATATTTAGGAGATAAGACATTTAGGATTTCAATTTGTTTACACAGTGAAAAGAATTAAAAAATTTCCTAACCGAAAATATTATTTTTAAATTATGATAAAAATTCTTGCACATGGGGCATTTTTGGGAAATTGGGTTTAAAAAATATGAAAAACCTAATTTAAAACTTCGAAAAAAGAGACGATTCCTCCCAATCAGCTATGGGATTTCAGCCTCGTAAACAGATATTTAAGTTCAATTTATCCGCTCTATCGTTCAATTTACCCGCTCTATCGTTAATTTATCCGCTCTATCGTTCAATTTACCCGCTCATCGTTCATTACCCGCTCTATCTTTTCAATTTATCCGCTCAATCGTTTCAATTTATCCGCTCTATCGCTCAATTTATCCCCTATCGTTCAATTTATCCGTTCTATCGTTCAAATTTGCGCTCTATCTTTCCCAATTTATCCGCTCTATCGTTCATTTATCCGCTCTATCGTTCAATTTATCCGCTCTATCGTTCAATTTATCCGCTCTATCGTTCAATTTATCCGCTCTATCGTTCAATTTATCCGCTCTATCGTTCTTTTTATCCGCTCTATCGTTCAATTTATCCGCTCTATCGTTCAATTTATCCGCTCTATCGTTCTATTTATCCGCTCTATCTTCTATTTATCCGCTCTTTTGTTCTATTTATCCGCTCTATCGTTCTATTTATCCGCTCTATCGTTCTATTTATCCGCTCTATTGTTCTATTTATCCGCTCTACCGTTCTAATTATCCGTTCTATCGTTTTATGTATCCGTTATATCGTTCTATTTATCCGTTCTATCGTTCTATGTATCCGTTCTATCGTTCTATTTATCCGCTCTATCGTTCAATTTATCCGCTCTATCGTTCCATTTATCTGCTCATCGTTCTATCATATCCGACCCATCGTTCCCATATATATGCGCCTATCGTTCTATTTATGTGCTCTATCGTTCAATTTATGTTCACTACCGTTCTATTTATGCGCTCTCTCGTTCTATTTATCCGCTCTATCGTTTTATTTATCCGCTCTTTGTTCCATTTATCCGCTCATCTTTCATTTATCCGACCCATTGTCTCTATTTATGTGCCTATCGTTCCCATTTTATGCGCCCATCGTTCTATTTATGCGCTTCTATCACCCATTTATCCACTCTATCGTTCAGTTCATCTGCTCTATCGTTTTATTTATGCGCTCCCATCGTTCTATTTATGCGCTCTATCGTTCCCATTTATGCGCTATATCGTTCTATTTTTTGCGCCTCTATCGTTCAATCTGATCCGCTCTATCGTTCTATTTATCCGCTATATCGTTCTAGTTATCCGCACTATCGTTCAATTTACCCGCTCTATCGTTCTATTTATCCGCTCTATCTTCAATTTAGCCGCTCCATCGTTCAATTTATCCGCTTAATCGTTCAATGTATCCGCTCATCGTTCAATGTAACTTCGTTCTATCGTTAAAATGTATCCGTTCAATCGTTCAATGTATCCGTTCCATATTTGCCGTATCGGTTCTATCGTTCTATGTGTTATCGTTCTATCGCATCTATCGTCTTCATATTTCAACATGCGCCTATTGTTCTATTTATCCGCTCTATCGTCTATTTATCCGCTCTATCGTACTATTTATGCGCTCTATCGTTCTATTTATGCGTTTTATCGTTCTAATTATGCGCTCTATAGTTCTATTAATGCGCTCATCGTTCTATTTATGCGCCTCTATCGTTCTATTTATGCGCTCTATCGTTCCCATTTATCCGCCTCTATCGTTCTATTTATCCGCCTCTATCGTTCTATATATCCGACCTATCGTTCTATTTATCCGCTCTATCATTCTATTTATCCGTTCTATCGTTCTGTTTATCCGCTCTATCGTTCTATTTATCCGCCTCTATCGCACTATTTGTATATGCGTTTCATCGTTATATTTATGCGTCTCTATCGTTCTATTTATGCGCTCTATAGTTCTATTAATGTGCTCTATCGTTCTATTTATGCGCTCTGTCGTTCTATTTATGCGCTGTATCGTTACATATTTATCCGCTCTATCGCTCCCATTTATCCGCTCCATCGTCCCATTTATCCGGCTTTCATCGTCTCATTTATCCGCTCTATCGTTCATTTATCCGCCTCTATCGTTCCCATTAATCGCTCTATCGTTCTATTTATCCGCTTTTTTCGTTCCCATTTATCCGCTTCTAACGTTCTACTTTATCCGCTCTATCGTTCAAATTATCCGCTCTATCGTTCTATTTATTCGCTCTATCGTTCAATTTATCCGTTTTATCGTTCTATTTATCTGCTATATCATTCTATTTATCCGCTCAATCGTTCTATTTATCCGTTCTATCCTTCTATATTTATCCGTTCTATCGTTTTATGTATCCGTTCTATCGTTCTATTTATCCGTTGTATCATTCTAATAATCCCATCTATCGTTCTATTTATCCGTTCTATCGTTAGCATCCGTTTTATCATTCTAGTTATCTGTTCTATCGTTCTATGTATCCGTTCTTCGTTCAATGTATCCGTTTTATCGTTCAATGTATCCGTTCTATCGTTCTATGTATCCGTTCTATCGTTCTATGTATCCGTTCTATCGTTCAATGTATCCGTTCTATCGTTCAATGTATCCGTTTAATCGTTCAATGTATCCGTTCTATCGTTCAAAAGTATCCGTTCTATCGTTCAATATATCCGTTCTATCGTTCAATGTATCCGTTCTATTGTTTAATGTATCCGTTCTAGCGTTCAATGTATCCGTTCAATCGTTCAATGTATCCGTTCTAGCGTTCCATGTATCCGTTCTATCGTTCTGCGTATCGGTTCTAATGTCCTATGGATCATCGTTCCCATCGCATCTATCGTTCTATCGTTCCCATTTATGCGCCTGTCGTTCTATTTATCCGTCGTATCGTTATATTTATCCGCTCTATCGTTCTATTTATCCGCTCTATCGTTCTAGTTATCCGCACTATCGTTCAATTTACCCGCTCTATCGTTTTATTTATCCGCTCTATCGTTCTATTTATCCGCTCTATCGTTTAATTTATCCGCTCTATCGTTCATTTCATCCGCTCTATCGTTCAATGTATCCGCTTCATCGTTCAATGTATCCGTTCTATCAGCACGTATCCGTTCAATCGTTCAATGTATCCGTTCCATCGTTCTATGTATCGGTTCTATCGTTCTTTGTGTTATCGTTCATCGCATCTATCGCTCTATCGTTCTAAATATGTTTCATAGTTATATTTATCCGCCTCTATCGTTCTATTTATCCGCAATAATCGTTCTATTTATGCGCTCTATCGTTCTATTTACCCGCTTTATCGTTCTATTTATCTGCTCTATCGTTCTATTTATCCGACCTATCGTTCTATATATGCGCTCTATCGTTCTATTTATGCGCTCTATCGTTCAATTTATGCGCACTATCGTTCTGTTTATGCGCTCTATCGTTCTATTTATGCGCTCTATCGTTCTATTTATGCGCTTTATCGTTCCATTTATGCGCTCTATCGTTTCCATTTATGCGCCCATCGTTCCATTTATGCGCTCTATTGATTCATTTACGCACTATCGTTCAATTTATGCGCTCTATCGTTCTTTTTATCTGCTCTATCGTTTTATTTATCCGCTCTATCGATCAATTTATCCGCTCTATCGTTCTAATTATCCGCTCCATCGTTCTATTTATGCGCTCTATCGTTCGGTTTATGCGCTCTATCGTTCTATTTTATCTGCCATATCGTCTTCATTTTATACTTCCATCGTCTCTATTTATGCGCCTCTATCGTTCCCATTTATCCGCCTCTATCGTTCTATTTATCCGCTCATCGTTCTATTTATCCGCTTTATCGTTCATTTATCCGCCTCTAACGTTCTATTTATCCGCTTCCATCGTTCAAATTATCCGCTCTATCGTTCCCATTGATCCGCTCTATCGTTCAATTTATCCGCTCTATCGCTCAATTATCCGCTTCCATCGTTCTATTTATCCGCTCTATCGTTCTATTTATCCGCTCTATCGTTCTATTTATTCGCTCTATCAGTTCTATTTTTATCCGCTTCCATCGTACTATTTTTTCCGCTGTTTCGTTCTATTTATCCGCTCTGTCATTCTATTTATCCGGCACAATCGTTCTATTTATCCGTTCTATCGTTTTGACGTATCCGTTCTATCGTTCTATTTATCCGTTCTATCTTTCAATGTATCCGTTCTATCGTTCAATGTATCCGTTCTATCGTTCAATGTATCCGTTCTATCGTTCAACATCCGCTCTATCGTTCAATGTATCCGTTCTATCGTTCAATGTATCCGTTCAATCGTTCAATGTATCCGTTCCATCGTTCCCATGTATCGGTTCTATCGTTCTATGTGTTATCGTTCTATCGCACTATCGCTCCCATCGTTCTAAATATGCGCTCTATTGTTATATTTATCCGCTCTATCGTTCTATTTATCGCCCTATCGTTCTATTTATGCGCTCTATCGTCTCTATTTATCCGCTCTATCGTTCTATTTATCTGCTCTATCGTTCTATTTATCCGACCTGTCGTTCTATATATGCGCTCTATCGTTCCATTTATGCGCTCTATCGTTCAATTTATGCGCACTATCGTTCTATTTATCTGCTCTATCGTTCTATTTATCCGACCTATCGTTCTATATATGCGCTCTATCGTTCTATTTATGCGCTCTATCGTTTTATTTATCCGCTCTATCGATCTATTTATCCGCTCTATCGTTCATTTATCCGCTCATCGTTCTATTTATCCGCTCTATCGTTCAATTTATCCGCCCTATCGTTGAATTTATCCGCTCATCGTCAAATGTATCCGTTCTATCGTTCTATTTATCCGTTCTATCGTTCTATTTATCCGCTCTGTCGTTCTATTTATCCGCTCTATCGTTCTGTTTATTCCTCTATCGTTCTATTTATCCACTCTATCGTACTAATTATCCGCTCTATCGTTCTATTGATACGCTCTATCGTTCAATTTATCCGCTCTATCGTTCAATTTATCCGCTCGATCGTTCTATTTATCCGCTCTATCGTTCTGTTTATCCCTCTATCGTTCTATTTATCCGCTCTATCGTACTATTTATGCGCCTCTATCGTTGTATTTATGCGCCCTATCGTTCATTTATGCGCTCTCATCGTTCTATTTATGCGCTCTATCGTTCATTTATGCGCTCTATCGTTCTATTTATGCGCTCTATCGTTCCATTTATGCGCTCTCATCGTTCTATTTATCCCATCTATCGTTCTATTTATCCGTTCTATCGTTTTATGTATCCGTTCTATCGTTCTTTTATCCGTTCTATCATTTCATTTATCCCATCTATCGTTCTATTTATCCGTTCTATCGTTTTATGTATCCGTTCTATCGTTCCATTTATCTGTTCTATCGTTCTATGTATCCGTTCCATCGTTCTATGTATCCGTTCTATTGTTCAATGTATCCGTTCTATCGTTCTATGTATCCGTTCTATCGTTCTATGTATCCGTTCTATCGTTCAATGTATCCGTTCTATCGTTAAATGTATCCGTTCTATCGTTCAATGTATCCGTTCTATCGTTCAATGTATCTTTTAATCGTTCAATGTATCCGCTCTATCGTTCTATTTATCCGCTCATCGCCCATTTATCCGCTCTATCGTTCCCAATTATCCGACCTATCGTTCCATTTATGCACTCCCATCGTTGCATTTATTCGCTCTATCGTTCCCATTTATCCGCTCCATCGTTCTATTTATCCGCTTATCGTTCATTTATCCGCTCTATCGTTCTAATTATCCGACCCATCGTTCTATTTATCCGCTCTATCGTTCTATTTATGCGCTCTATCGTTCTATTTATCCGCACTATCGTTCTTTTATCCGCTCTATCGTTCTATTTATGCTCATCGTTCTATTTATCCGCTCTATCGTTTGATTTATCCGCTCTATCGTTCTATTTATCCGACCCATCGTTCCATTTATGCGCTGTATCGTTCTATTTATGCGCTCTATCGTTCTATTTATGCGCTCTATCGTCCCATTTATGCGCTCTATCGTTCTAATTTATGCGCTTTATCGTTCTATTTATGCGCTCTATCGTTCTATTTATGCGCTTTATCGTTCTATTTGTGCGCTCTATTGTTCTATTTATGCGCTCTATCGTTCTATTTATGCGCTCTATCGTTCTATTTATCCGCTCAATCGTTTTATTTATCCGCTCTATCGATCTATTTATCCGCTCTATCGTTCTAATTATCCGCTCATCAATTTATCCGCCCTATCGTTGAATTTATCCGCTTTATCGTTAAATGTATCCGCCCATCGTTCCCATTTATCCGTTCTGTCGTTCTATTTATCCGCTCTATCGTTCTATTTATGCGCTCTATCGTTCTATTTATCCGCTCAATCGTTTTATTTATCCGCTCTATCGATCTATTTATGCGCTCTATCGTTGTATTTATGCGCCCTATCGTTCTATTTATGCGCTCTATCGTTCCCATTTACGCCTTCCATCGTTCTATTTATTCGCCATATCGTTCCCATTTATGCGCCCCATCGTTCCATTTATGCGCTCTCCATCGTTCCATTTACTGCCTCATCGTTCCATTTATCCGCTCTATCGTCTTCATTTATCCGCTTTATCGTCCCATTTGTCCGCTTTCCTAACGTTCATTTATCCGCTCTATCGTTCAAATTATCCGCCTCCATCGTTCCATTGATCCGCCCCATCGTTCAATTTATCCGCTCCATCGTTCAATCCCATCCGCTCCATCGTCTCCATTTTATCCGCTCTATCGTTCCATTTTATCCGCTCCATCGTTCCATTTATCTGCCTCATCGTTCCATTTATCCGCTCTATCGTACTATTTTTCCGCTGTTCTGTTCCCATTTATCCGCCTGTCATTCCCATTTATCCGCACAATCGTTCCCATTTATCCGTTCCATCGTTCCATTTATCCGTTCTATCGTTCCATTTCCATCCGTTCTACCTTTCTATTTATCCCATCTATCGTCTCATTTTTATCCGTCTCATCGTTTTACATATCCGTTCTATCGTTCTATTTATCCGTTCTATCAGTTTTATTTATCCCATCTATCGTTCTATTTATCCGTTCTATCGTTTTATGTATCCGTCTCCATCGTTCTATTTATCTGTTCTATCGTCCTATGTATCCGTTCTATCGTTCTATGTATCCGTTTTATTGTTCAATGTATCCGTTCTATCGTTCTATTTATCCGCTCTATCGTTCTATTTATGCGTTCTATCGTTCTATTTATGCGCCGGTCGCCCGATGACGCTGTGAATGTCCGTTGATCTTGCGCCCTGCGGTCGAATGGCGGGCAATGGCGATAGGAGCGGAGGCTGAGGGTTTCTGCTCTGGTGGCGGAAGATCTACCGGTGACGTGTGTGACGGTGGAGAAAGCGGAGACCGCGGAGAGAGACAGCGGCGGTGGCGGCGACGACGGCGGCGACGGCGGCGACGGCGGCGGATGGCGGCGACGGTGGCGACGGCGGCGACGGCGGCGACGGCGGCGATGGCGGCGACGGCGGCGACGGCAGCGGATGCAGGCGGATGCGGCGACGATGACGGCGACGACGGCGGCGATGACGGCGGCGACGACGGCGGCGACGACGGCGGCGACCGTGGCAGCGGCGGAGACGGCGGCGACGACGGCGGCGACCAGATATGTTCAGGTGAGGAAGGGCTTTCTAAGATATTGCAGGTAAACTGTCGAAGTATACCTAATAAACCATTGAGTTTTGGAACTTAGTTGATAAGCATGTGATCCAGATATAGTGATAGGGACAGAATCGTGGTTAACAGATGAGGTAGCTAATTCTGAAATTTTACATTACGGTTATAAATTATATCGAAGAGATAGAAAACAAGAGGCGGGGGCGTTTTTCTCTGCGTCAAGACCTGTTAATAGCTGAAGAAGTTGGTTTAGTAACAACTTTGAAAATGTTAAATGGTAATTGACGTAATAGATAATTCCGTGGAAATTATTGCTTCGTTACAGGCCAAACGACGGTTATGAAATTTTAGATGAAATCGGTGATAGCGAAACAGAAACGGTCGTTCTATTCTTGTCGCTGGCGGACTCAAACTTCTTCCCTGACGCTAACTGGAAAGGAGAGGTATGCGACAGGAAAATTCAAAAGGCCAATCGACTAGTATGAGCAGGGTTTAACGCAGGTAGTCGACCAACCCACGCGGCAGAGCGCAATTTTGACATTTTCCTTGTTCACCCTGCAGAAATGTTCCTTTCTTTGCGACGTCTTCAGGGGATTAGCGACCACAAAGCAGTGGATGTTGGTAGAAGTAATAAACAAATGTACTCACATGCGACCTAAGGTGAGCAGAAACGATAGTCAGGCAATAGAAAAGCAAACGTCGAAGGTTTACGCGTAGTTTCTTATAAAAATACGACTACTTTCTAAGAACAGAAGGGGGTATGGAGGAACAATGGGGCTTTTTAAACAATCGTAGAAATAGCTTTAGATATTTTCGTTCGTTCCTTGCAAAATACTGAAAAGAAACTGATCCTGAATATTATAATCGCGGCATGGCGTTTAAAGAGAAAAGTTAGACTAGCATTTAATAGGAGACATCGCAGCATTGCTGGGATATGATAACTTTTAAAAATTCTACAGGGAATTAGAAAAAGAAAAGAAAATTGCGCATGAATTATTTTTAAGAAATATTTTGGAGACAGGAAGAAATAATTGGTCAGACTTTTACAACATGTCCGCAGACGCCGGGGAATAAGGAAGAAATTCAGGAAATTTAGATTTAGATAACGCGCCATTGCACGGCGACCAAGCGAAAGCAAACGCGTTCAACGTATTTGTATCAATATTCAAACCAAAACGGGCGCAGGAGCAAGTTCATTATTTTCCAATAGAAACCAGTTCAAGCTTCATGGCTGGAACCTGCAAACGTATAAAATCACTGAAAACGGTAAATCACGCGGACCAGACGGCATCTCGACAGATTTTATTAAACTCGGTGGGGAGGCAGTATTGCCGTATTTGTTAAGATTATTCAATGTTTCAACTAATAATGCAAGTCTACCAGACGATTGGAAGACAGCTATAGTGGTCTCTATTTTCAAAAAAGGTGATAAAACGAAAGTTTGTAATTATAGACCAGTATCGCTCACATCAGTAGTATGCAAAATAATGGAGCATTACAGCTGGGTACATTCGGCCGCGAATGGGAAAGCGAACTGATTTTCACGACAGCATGTGGGTTTGTAAGTAATATTCGTAAGAAAGCCAAATCGTTTCTCTTTGCAAGATCTAGCTGATTTAGTTGACGCGGGTGGAGGGTGGATGCAATCGTAATCGACTTTGCGAAAGCATTCGACGTAGTACCGCATAACCTACTTATCAGGAATTATTAACTTCAGGAATTGATGCTAGAGTCGTGAAGTGTAAGTGTTGGGAATTTCTTAGAGACAGGAAACAAAAAGTCTGAATTGGCACTCAGTTTTCGACTACGGTTATTGTTACTCAGGGTCCACAGGAAGTGTCATAGGCTATTACTTTAGCGTACGTAAATGATCTCCACGTTAACATACAATCAAAGGTGCGTTTATTTGCAGACGATTAGCATATAATGAAAATCAAAAGTAGCGCTGACGAACAACATTACAGCAGGATTTAGAACATTTACGTGATTGGGCTGGAAAAATGACATGGGAAAATCTAACGGATCGGTGCTAAAACACAACGTTCGGGCGGGGATGAAATTAAGAGGAACCAGACTATCGTTTGTGTGAGGTCATCATCCCAAGAGTCTCATCATGCAAGTATTTAGGCATTCATATAGATAGTAAATTAGGTGGGAGAAGCATATAACCAGGTAGTTAGAAAACGTGGGAAGTCTTTGCATTTTGTAAATGCGAATTTAAAGAAAGCTCTGCAAACGCGAAAGAATTAGCATATTTTCGCTGGTTCGCCCTCCTCTGCTGGAATACGGAGCAAGTGTTGGGATTCATACAGAAAGTCAAATCGAAAACGATAGAATACAGAGAAAAGCGAATAAGTTTACCCATACAGAACTAACGCGATAAAAAGGCATGGAACCTCTAGAAATGAGAAGAAATTAAGGGCGAGCTTGCGCTCATAAATCATACGTAGGTCAAAACAGCTTGAAGAAATTCAGGTTAGACTAGAAAACTAAATTATTTCTGGCTGAAGGATCACACTCACAAAATTCGAACAAGGAAACAAAATCTAGATCAAATTTTCCTTGTAACAGAACAATTAAAGATTGGAAATAGTTTACCTGCAGTAATTTTCAAAGCCTTTTCCTCTAAGTGTCCAAAGTTTTAGAAATAAGTTAGAACAATATGATAGTAATACATTGAAATGAGTAAGTATGTGAAGTGTGGTGAAGTGCGGTGAAGTGCTGTGAAGTGCGGCAGGCGTGATGTAGTACGCACAGTGTAACTCAAAGCAAAACAGTGTAGTGTAGTGTAGCAGTGTAGTGTAGTGTAGTGTAGTGTAGTGTAGTGTTGTGCAGTGCAGTGTCGCAGTTGAATTGTAGTGAACGCGATCATGAATAAAAACAATAAATTTAGACAATATTTATGTAGCTTGTATTAAATTTTAGCATCACCGACATATAATTATAATTAGTATATATCATACGAGTTGAAATATTTGTTATAATACTTAATATTAGTGATAGTATGATTATTGCATGTTCGTATTTGTACTGTACTTTATTATTATTGTTATTATTATTAATATCGTTATTATTATTAATATTGTTGTTATTATTAATGTTATGTTATTATTATTGTAATTATTGTTAATTAACTGCCACCGGGTCATACCCAATTGCAGTTCAAATAAAAATAATATCCGTTCTATCGTTCTAATAATCCGTTCTATCGGTCTACTGATCCGTTCTATCGTTCTGTATCGTTCCATTTATCCGCTCTATCGTTCTGTATTTATCCGCTCCATCGTTAAATTTTTCCGTTCTATCGTTTTATTTATCCGTTTTATCGTTCTACTTATCTGTTCACCGTTCTATTTATCCACCCTATCGTTCTATTTATCCCATTTATCGTTCCCATATATCAAGGTTCTATTGTTTCTATGTATCCGTTCTATCGTTCTATTTATCCGCTCTTTCGTTCTATTTATCTGCTTTATCGTTCTATTAATCCGTTCTATCGTTTTATTTATCCGCTCTATCGTTCTATTTATCCGACCTATCGTTCTATTTATGCGCTCTATCGTTTTATTTATCCGTTCTATCGTTCTATTTATCCGCTCTATCGTTCCCATTTATCCGCCCCATCGTTCCCATTTATCCGCCTCATCGTTTCATTTATCCGCTCTATCGTTCCATTTATCTTGCTCTATCGTTCCATATATCCGCTCTATCATTCTATTTATCCGCTCTATCATTCTATTTATCCGTTCCATCGTTCCCATTTATCCGTTCCCATCGTTCTATTTATTTCGTTCTATCGTTCCATTTGATCCATCTATCGTTCATTTATCCGTTCTATCGATTTATGCATCCGTTCTATCGTTAAATGTATCCGTTCTATCGTTCCATCTATCGTTCTATTTATCCGTTCTATCGTTCATGTATCCGTTCTATCGTTAAATGTATCCGTTCTATCGTTCTATTTATGCGCTCTATCGTTCTATTTATGAGCTCTATCGTTCTATTTATGCGCTCTATTGATCTATTTATGCGCACTATCGTTATATTTATTCGCTCTATCGTTCTATTTTATCCGCTCTATCGTTTCATTTATCCGCTCCATCGTCTCATTTATCCGCCTCCATCGTTCCATTTTATCCGCTCTATCGTCTCCATTTATCCGCTTTATCGTTCCATTTATCCGCTCTATCGTTCCCATTTATCCGCTCTATCGTTCCCATTTTATCCGCTCTATCGTTCCATTTATCCGCTCTATCGTCTCATTTATCCGCTCTATCGTTCTATTTATCCGCTCAATCGTTCTATTTATCCGCTCTATCGTTCTATTTATCCGCTCTATCGTTCCATTTATGCGCTCCATCGTTCTATTTATGCGCTCTATCGTTACATTTATGCGCTTCATCGTTCTATTTATGCGTTAATTATCATTCCATTTATCCGCTATTATTTTTTGCTGAATTTACGAAAAAATGCTTTAAATAGAAGAGTTCTTTTTCAAAATTTTAATTACAATCGTATTTTTTGTAACGACGGTAGTTTTGATTGACTTTTACTATGTAATCAAAATTGAAATCTTCAAATGGCTGTATCTCGTAAACTATAAGCCCTACGAGACTGAAATTTCCATAGTGAGAAGACGGGAATCGCCTCTTTTTTCGAAGTTTTGACCTAGGATTTTCTCATTTTTGGTTGAATTAACGAAAAAATGCTTCAAATAGAAGAGTTCTCTTTAAAATTTTTAATTACAATCGTATTTTTAGTAACGGCGGTAGTTTGGTGATTTTTTACTATGTAAACCAAATTGAAATCTTTAAATGGCTGTATCTCGTAAACTATAAGCCCTACGAGGCTGAAATTTCCATAGTGAATAGACAGAATTGGCTTCTTTTCAGTTTTAATTCCAGATTTTTCTTTCATTTTTGCTGAATTTACGAAAAAATGCTCCAAATAGAAGAGTTCTCCTTCAAAATTTTAATTACAATCGTATTTTTAGTAACGACAGTAGTTTTGATTATTTTTTACTATGTAAACGAAATTGAAATCTTTAAATGGCTGTATCTCGTAATCTTATAAGCCCTACGAAGCTGAAATTTTCATAGTGAATAGACGGGAATCGCGTCTTTTTCGGAAGTTTTGACTTGTGATTTTAATTTTTCCTGAATTTACGAAAATTGTCAAATAGAAGAGTTTCATTCAAAAATTTTAATTACAATCGGGATTTTTAATAACGACGGTAGTTTTGATTACTTTTTACTATAAACGAAATTGAAATTTAAATGGCTGTATCTCGTAATCTGTTTACGAGGCTGGAAATGCATAGGTTGACGGGAATTCGCTCTTTTCGAAGTTTTGACTTAGATTTTCTATTTTTTAAGCAATTTACGAAAAATGCTTTAAATAGAAGAGTTCTCATTCAAAAATTTTAATTATAATCGTATTTTTACTAACGACGGTAGTTTTGATTATTTTTTCCTATGTAAACGAAATTCGAAATTTTTAAATGGTTGCATTCGTAAACTATGTCTGAGGCTGAAATTTCCATAGTGAATAGACGGGAATCGCCTTTTTTCAAAGTTTTGACCTAGGATTTTTTTAATTTTTTGCTGAATTTACGAAAAATTGCTTCCAAATAGAAGAGTTTATTCAAAATTTTAATTACAATCGTATTTTTTAGTAACGACGGTAGTTTTGATTATTTTTTACAATGTAAACGAAATTGAAATCTTTAAATGGCTGTATCTCGTAATCTATAAGCCCTACGAGGCTGAAATTTCTATTGTGAATAGAAGGAAATCGCCTGTTTTTTTAGATGTTTTGGACTTAGGATTTTCATTTTTTGCTGAATTTACGAAAAATGCTTTAAATAGAAGAGTTCTCATTCAAAATTTTAATTAAAATCCAATTTTTAGTAACGACAGTATTTTTATTATTTTTTACTATGTAAAACGAAATTGAAATCTTAACTGGCTGTATCCGTAAAATATAAGCTCTACGAGGCTGAAATTTCCATAGTAAATAGACGGAAATCGCCTCTTTTTCGAAGTTTGGTCTAGGAATTTCTCATTTTTGCTGAATTTACGAAAAATGCTTTAAATAGAAGAGTTCTCATTCAAAATTATAATTACAATCGTATTTTTAGTAACGACGGTTGTTTTGATATTTGTTTACTATGTAAAAAACTGAAATCTTAAAATGGCTGTATCTCGTAATCTATGAGCCCTACGAGGCTGAAATTTCCATAGTGAATAGACGGGAATCGCTCTTATTTGAAGTTTTGACTAGGATTTTCTCATTTTTGCTGAATTCACGAAAAAATGCTTTAAATAGAAGAGTTTCCATTCAAAATTTTAATTACAATCGTATTTTTAGTAACGACGGTAGTTTTATTTATTTTTTCCTATGTAAACGAAATTGAAATCTTTAAATGGCTGATCTCGTAATCTATGGGCCCTACGAGGCTGAAATTTCATAGTGAATAGACGGAATCGCTTTTTTCGAAGTTTAGACCTAGGATTTTCTCATTTTTTGCTGAATTTACGAAAAAATGCCTTAAATAGAAGAGTTCTCATTCAAAATTTTAATTACAATCGTATTTTTAGTAACGACGGTAGTTTTGATTATTTTTACTATGTAACGAAATTGAAATATTTAAATGGCTGTTTCGTAATCTATAAGCCCTACGAGGCTAAATTTCATAGTGAATAGACGGGAATCGCTCTTTTTCAAGTTTTGCCTAGGATTTTCTCATTTTTGCTGAATTTACGAAAAATTGCTTCAAATAGAGAGTTCTCATTCAAAATTTTAATTACAACCGTATTTTTAGTAACGACGGTAGTTTTGATTATTTTTATCTATGTAAACGAAATTGAAATCTTGAAATGGCTGTATCTTGTAATCTAAAGCCCTACAGGCTGAAATTTCCATTGTTAATAGAAGAAAACGCCTGTTTTTAGATGTTTTGACCTAGTATTTTCTCATTTTTGCTGACTTTACGAAAAATGCTTTATATAGAAGAGTTCTCATTCAAAATTTTAATTACAATCGTATTTTTAGTAACGATGGTAGTTTTAATTATTTTTACTATGTAAAGGAAATTGAAATATTTAAATGGCTGTATATCGTAATCTATAAGCCCTACGAGGCTGATATTTTCATAGTGAATAGACGGGAATCGCCTCTTTTTCGAAGTTTTGACTAGGATTTTCTCATTTTTGCTGAATTACGAAAAATGCTTTAAATAGAAGAGTTTCCATTCAAAATTTTAATTACAATCGTATTTTTAGTAACGACGGTAGTTTTGATATTTGTTTACTATGTAAAAACTGAAATCTTAAAATGGCTGTATCTCGTAATCTATGAGCCCTACGAGGCTGAAATTTCCATAGTGAATAGACGGGAATCGCCTTATTTCGAAGTTTTGACTAGGATTTTCTATTTTTTGCTGAATTCTACGAAAAATGCTTTAAATAGAAGAGTTTCATTCAAAATTTTAATTACAATGTATTTTTAGTAACGACGGTAGTTTTATTTATTTTTTCCTATGTAAACGAAATAGAAATCTTTAAATGGCTGATTCTGTAATCTATGGGCCCTACGAGGCTGAAATTTCCATAGTGAATAGACGGGAATCGCCCTTTTTTTTTCGAAGTTTAGACCTAGGATTTTCTCATTTTTTGCTGAATTTACGAAAAAATGCCTTAAATAGAAGAGTTCTCATTCAAAATTTTAATTACAATTTTTTTTTATAAGACGGTAGTTTTGATTATTTTTACTATGTACAGAAATTAAAAATTTTTAAATGGTGTTTGTAATTTTTAAGCCCAGAGGTTTAAAATTTTTATATGAATAGAGGGGAATCGCTCTTTTTCGAATTTTTGTTGGGATTTTCTTTTTTTGTGAATTTACAAAAAAATTGCTTCAAATATAGAGTTCTCATTCAAAATTTTAATTAAAACCCGATTTTTAGTAAGACGGTAGTTTTGATTATTTTTATTATGAAAACAAAATTTAAAAACTTGAAAGGGCTGTATCTTGTAATTAAAAGCCCTACAAGGCTGAAATTTTTTTTAATAAAGAAAACGCCTGTTTTTACGATGTTTTGATGGGATTTTCTTTTTTGCTGAATTTAAAAAAAAATGCTTTAAATAAGAAGAGTTCTATTAAAAATTTTATTAAAATCCTTTTTTTTAGTAACGAGTTTTTTTTATTTTTTTTTACTATGAAAACAAAATTGAAATTTTTAAAATGGCTGTATCCGTAATCTATAAGCCCTAAGAGGAAAAATTTTCATAGTGAATAGAGGGGAATCCCCTCTTTTTCGGTTTTGACCAGGATTTTCAAATTTTTTTGCTGAATTTAAAAAAATTGCTTCAAATAGAAGATTTCCCATTCAAAATTTTAATTAAACGTATTTTTAGTAACGAGGTATTTTATATTTGTTTATTGTAAACGAAATTGAAATTTTTAAATGGCTGTATCTCGTAATCTATGCCCCAGAAGCTAAAATTTTCCCATAGTAAATAGACGGGAATCCCTCTTTTTCGAAGTTTTAACTTGGGATTTTCTTTTTTTTTTGCTGAATTTAGAAAAATACTTTAAAAGAAGATTTCCCATTCAAAATTTTTATTACAAACCTTATTTTTGTAAACGACGGTAGTTTTTTTTTTTTTTTTACTATGTAAACGAAATTGAAATCTTAAAATGGCTGTATCTCGTAAACTATGCCCAGAAGTGAAAAGGGAATGGAGGGGAATCCTTTTTCAAGTTTGCCCTGGGATTTTCTATTTTTTGCTGAATTTACGAAAAATGCCTTAAATAGAAGAGTTCTATTCAAAATTTTAATTAAACTTTTTTAGTAACGACGGTAGTTTTATTTTTTTTTCCATAAACGAAATTGAAATTTTTAAATGGCTGACTGTAATTATAACCCCTACGAGGCAAAAATTTTAAGTGAATGGACGGGAATCGCCTCTTTTTCGAAGTTTAGACTTGGATTTTTCATTTTTGCTGAATTTAAAAAATGCTTTAAATAGAAGAGTTTCATTAAAAATTTTAATTACAATCGTTTTTTTAGTAACGACGGTAGTTTTTGATTTTTTTTTATTTTGAAAACGAAATTTAAAATCTTTAAATGGCTGTATCTGTAATCTATGCCCTACGAGGCTAAAATTTTCCATAGTGAATAGACGGGAATCGCCTTTTTTTTTCGAAGTTTTCACCTGGGTTTTTTCTTTTTTTTTGCTGATTTTACGAATAATTGCTTCAAAAAGAAGAGTTCTCATTCAAAATTTTAATTCAATTACTTTAAGTAACGCAGGTTTTGATTATTTTTACTATATAAACGAAATTAAAATATTTAAATTGTATCTCAATCTATAAGCCAGAGGCTAAAATTTTTCAAGTGAATGAGGTTTCCCCTTTTTTCGACTTTTGACTGGGATTTTCTTTTTTTGCTGAATTTAGAAAAATGCTTTAAATAAAGATTTCCCTTTTCAAAAATTTTAATTACAACTTTTTTTTTGTAACGATGGTATTTTTAAATTTTTAACTATGAAAAGAAATTAAAATTTTTAAAATGGCTGATCTGTAATCTATAAGCATACGAGGCTGAAATTTCCCAAAGTAATTAGACGGGAATCCCCTTTTTTTTTCAAATTTTTGCCCTGGGATTTTCTTTTTTGCTTTACAAAAAAATGTTTAAAAGAAGAGTTCTATTCAAAATTTTAATTACAATCGTTTTTTTAGTAAATGGTATTTTTGATTATTTTTTACTATAAAGGAAATTAAAATATTTAAATGGTTGTATCTCGTAACTATAAGCCCAGAGGTGATATTTTCATAGTGAATAGACGGGAATCGCCTTTTTTTCAAGTTTTACCGGGATTTTCTTTTTTTTTTCGAATTTAGGGAAAATTGTTCATCTAGAAGAGTTCATTAAAAAATTTTAATTCAATCGATTTAGTAAGGGTATTTTGATTATTTTTACTATATAAACGAAATTAAATTTTTAAATAGCTGTATCTCGTTAACTATAAGCCATAGAGGCAAATTTCCATGTGAATAGAAGGTAATCCCCTTTTGAGTTTTGCCCAGGATTTTCTTTTTTGCTAATTTACGAAAAAGCGTAGAAGAGTTCATTAAAAATTTTTAAAACAATCGTTTTTTTAATAACGATAGTTTATTTTTTTTCCTTTTAAACGAAATTGAAATTTTTAAATGGCTGTTTTTTAAACTATAAGCTTCTGGCTAAAATTTTCCCATAGTGAATAGACAAAAGCCTTTTTCAGTTTTGAGTGGGATTTTCTTTATTGGCGAATTTCAAAAATGTTAAAAAAGAGTACTTTTTAAAAAAATTTTAATAAAAACGTTTTTTTAGTAACGACAATAGTTTTGATTTTTTTTTACTTTTAAAAAAATTTGAAATTTTTAAATGGATGTTCTGTAATTATAAGCCCTAGAGGCTAAAATTTTTAAAGTGAACAGAAACCCCTTTTTTTCAAGCACCTGGGATTTTCTCATTTTTTTTGAATTTACAAAAAAATTGTTCATCTAGAAGAGTTCTCATTAAAAATTTTTAATTAAATCGTATTTTTAAGCATTTTTTAATTATTTTTACTATATAATTGAAATTGAAATTTTAAAATAGTTTTTTCGAACTATAAGCCCTACGATAAAATTTTATAGTGAATAGAAGGGATTGCCTTTTTTTTATTTTTTAAAATGCTAAAAAAATTAAAAATGTTTGAAAGTTGAATGTAGAACAGTTTATTGTTATTTTCCAGAAAATTTTCAGAGTCGGGGGTTATTTTGGAGTTACAGCCGTTTAAAATTACAAAGATTATAGCAAAACGGAAATCTTTCTTTTGACTAGATATTCAGAGATTAAATGGGTTTCATAATTTAATCGAAGGCTAAAAATTTTCTAAAACGGGGTTAAAAAAAGGTTTGAAATTTCGAATGTAGAACAGATTATTGTTATTTTTCCATGAAAATTTTTAGCGTCGGGGGGTTTTTTGGGAGATACACGTTTAAAGATTTCGGAAAAAAATGCTATAACGGAAATCATTCGTGTAATTAAATTTAAAGGACGATTAAATGCTTTCAAAATTTTTCCAGGGAAGGCTCAAAATTTTTCAAAAATCATAAAAAAATTAAAAATAGGTTTGAAAGTTCGAATGTAGAACAGAATATTGTTATTTTTCCATGAAAATTTAGGTTGGGGCAAATTTTTAGATTACACCCGTTTAAAGATTTAGAATTTTAAAAATGCTATAAACGGAAACATTCGTCGTAATTGAAACGGACGATTAAAATTTTTCAAAATTTTTTCATTGGCAAAATTTTCTAAAATCATAAAAAAATTTAAAAAAAATAGGTTTGAAAGTTAAGGAAAGATTATTGTTTTTTTTCCATGCAAATTTCAGGTCAGCCCCAATTATGGAGCGCCGTTTAAAGATTTCAGAATGTAAAAAATGCTAAAAAAAAATTTAAAAAATAGGTTTGAAAGTTCGAATTAGAGCAGATTATTGTTTTTTTTCCATGCAAATTTCAGGTCGTGGAAATTTTTATAGAGTACAGCTTTTAAAGATTTCAGAATGAAAATTAAAAAAAAATTTAAAAATAGGTTTGAAATTTCGAAAGAAAAATTATTGTTATTTTTCCATGCAAATTTTAGCGTCGTGGGGCAAAACTTTGGGAGATACACCCGAAAGATTTGGGAAAAAAAAGTAAATTGTGAAAACATTCGTCGTAACTGGAAATCAAGGAACTGAATGGCATTCATAATTTTTCCATAACAAAATTTTCAAAAATATGTTTAAAAAATTGGTTTGAAAGTTGAATGTAGAAAGATTATTGTTATTTTTCCATGCAATTTGGTCAAATATTTTGGATTTAAAGCTTTAAAATTTCAGAATGCATTATATGCTATAAACTGGAAACTTCTTTTAACATTTTTTCGGACGATTAAAATGGAATTCAAAATTTTTTTCATCGAAGGCTAAAAATTTTCTAAAATCATAAAAAAATTTAAAAAAAATAGGGTTGAAACTTGAATGTAGAACAGATTATTGTTTTTTACGAAAATTTCAGCGTCGTGGGGCAAATTTTTAGGAGTTCAGCCTTTTAAAAAATTTAGAATGTAAAAAATTATAAACTTGGGAAACATTGTCGTAAGGGAAATTAAGGACGATTAAAATGGTTTTCTAATTTTTTCAATGAAAGCTATAAATTTTCAAAATCATGAAAATTTTTAAAAAAATAGGTTTGAAATTTCGAATGTAGAACAGATTATTGTTTTTTTTAATGAAATTTTGGTCGTAGGCAATATTATAGGAGTTACACCGTTTAAAGTTTTCCCGAATTTTAAAAATGCTATAAAAATTTTAAAAAAATGGGGTTTTAAAAATAAATGTAGAGCAGTTTTTTGTTATTTTCATAAA
>CAXIVR010000214.1:0-20037 GCA_964035755.1 Teleogryllus oceanicus | reverse complement strand
AGGGGGCGATTTTTTTTGCGTGGGGTAATTCTGTGATCGACTTTCATGGGTTTTTCTCGGCGCCAACGCTTCCACGCCCATCCCCACCACACGGTCCGCGTCTTTATTCACGCTGCCACGTTGGAAAAACCTTGCCCTTTCCCGACGGCAACAATGAAAAGAAAATAAAGCGCGCAGAGTGCTTCTTTCGAAATTTTTTCCGGTTTCACCTAGGTCTTGATTCGTTAAGAGGAGATTATTAACGAGGTAGTGAATTACTGAATCTCGTGTTGGCACCGGGCCCAAGAGCAGAGAAAGGAACATACTGCGTCGGCCAAAGAAGAGATGTTTGTGCGGGTAGAGCAGCGAAAGGAGAGCACGGTTTTCGGGGGAAATACAACCAAAATCCGAGTTTGATATATCCCCCGGTACAGGCGGAGGGTCGTGAAGAACCGCGTTGCTTTTTTGGGGTTACGGTGTCGGTTTGGCCCAAATGGCTTTTAGCGAGTTCGATATTTTTCGAACGCGGGGGACGATTTTAAAAAAAAAAAAAAAAGGAAGCTGACGATGAAGAAGAAAATGCCCCTTTCCGTTTCGTAAAAAGAAGACGAAACTTTCTTCTGTCCATTTACAGAGATGCATGAAATTTCCTAACGGGCCTCAAGTCGGCCTCTGCTACAAATTCTGAATATTACGAGCGAATCATTCGTTTTTTTTACATTTCTGTTTCAAGGATTACCATTTGTAACCATCAACATGAGTAACCGACTTCATAACCTAGCTTTCACCCCGCCTGATTGCCCTAACCTACGTAATAAACACAGCTCACTGATGTTATAACCTAGCTTCCCGCTGCTCTATACGCATGAGGCAATATCTGGCAATTAGACTATTATTCCATTCTTCAGATGCATAAATTATACGGCACTGGCGCGCTCTGATAGTCGATATTACGAGTGGAATCATCGTTTTCTACATTTCGTTCAAGGATTACCCCCCGTAAACTATCACATGAGTAACCGACTTCATAACTAGCCTCACCTCGCCCGAGTTAACCCCCGAATATTCACACTTCAAAGCCCTGATGTTCATAACCTAGCTTTCCCGCTGCACTATACGCGAGGCGTAATATCTGCAATTAGCACTATTATTCACTTTCAAGATGCATTAAATTATACTGAGCACTGGCAGGACGCGGCGGCTGCCTGCTCATGAAAAAACATACATTTAAGGGGGCAAGGATGAGTTTTTTGGGTTTCTTAATCTTTTTTTCCTTTTTTTTTTTTCGGCTGGGACTGAAGTGCAATTGCTTGATGACACCGTCTCGTCACTGCTTGTTTTTCGGCAGCGGCTAGCAATGAGCTGAAAAGCACATGTGTTACACAAAAGAACATTCTCACCAGTTTTGCAAATACGAACCCCTTTCGGTATAACTAGTGGGAAAGAATACCCAACCCCAGCTCACGTAATCAACTAACCTAACCAAAGACAGCTAACCTAACTACTACAAAGCAACCAGAACTACTGTGAACACAAGAGACTACTTCTCATCAAACGAATACACTGCTCACAAACCCAACACCACTCACGACACTTGTTTGGGGAAACATAAATTAGAAAATTATCAGAAAACCTAAGATGAATTTGCCTGCTAACAACACATCACACAACAATACATCCCTTTACGAGCCTTACTAGCTCACGGATTACACACGTTTTCACCAAAGCACTTTCACTGCACTTCCTAACTCGAATTTCACTTCAAAAAAAAAAAAAAACTCACCTACATCACAGAAACATTTTTCCTGTCTGCATTAAGCACTTTTTCCTCTCTTCTGCACAAACTTAAGAAATTCTTAAAATATATATAATTTCAGAGGGCTTCTACACTACACTGCACACGAAACGTTTGAGAACAAATAAAACAATGAAAGATAAAAACACACTGTTATTATTCTCTCCTCTCTCCAGATCGCAAACACCGGAAACATAAGATGAAATGCCTTCAGTATATAAACCGAAACACAAGAAGCACTAGAACTCACACTTTTAGAGCCTCTTCACCACTGTTTTTTACACTCGTTAAAAATCAAAAACAGACTTCACATTGCTTATCTATCAAGCCACCACGACACGAGCACACGACCCTTTTTTAGAATGAACCACGACAAACACCAACCCAGAATTCTCACTAGCCTACGAAACATACATTTCCCATCACAACAGAAAAGAACAATTATTCTCTAAAGCAAATTACACTTCCCCTGCCTGCGTGTCAGTGTGTTTCCGAATCTTTGCCTTCGCATTAATAATAAAATAAAGCCCCTTCTTGGAAACTACGGAAACGTTCGCGTAACAATCACGAAGCGACAATGCGTGATAGCACGAGAGCCTGATCAAAACATTGAAAGTTTTACACTCAAGATAAAAACGACACACGACGATCAGCTGTTCAATACGAGGTACAAAGACGAAGTAATCACCGACCACATATGAAGACGTACATTGCTATATCACAAAAACATCTACTGCACACTTTCTACGCCCGAAACTTACTTTTTAAAACAAACTACGAATAATAGATTTCAGCGCAAATAAGAAGACGAACGCCTTCACACGCATGTCCACACACGAAACGAACACATGTCGGCCGCAGGTGGAAAACATGACGAGCGATACATTGCTATGATTTTTTTAAGTGAGACGAACAGAAACGGGTATTTACACTGCCACTGCGCTCAATCTGCCTTTAAAAGCAATTCACTCTCCTTTTGTAAGTAAAACGACTACATTCCGCTCGTCCTTGGATTAGAAACTTGGTATACGGGGCGACTTTTTTGCGTGTAGGTTGCACATTCTGTGATCGACATTCATATGTTTCTTTCTCGGCGCCAACGCATTCATCGCCCATCCCCACCACACGGTCACGTCGTCATTCACGCTGCCAATGTTGGTAAAACCCTTTGTCCTTCGCGACGGCAACAATGAAAGAACAATAAACGTACGCGCAGAGTGCTTTTCGAAATCTTTTCCGGTTTGCCCAGGTCTTGATTCGTTAAGAAGCGAGATTATTAACGAGGTGAAGGTGATTATTACTGACCTCGTGTTGGCACCAGTGCCAAGAGCAGAGAAAGGAACATTACTGACGTCGGGCAAGGAAGAGATAGTTTGTGCGGTAGAGCAGCGCAAGCGAGAGCACGGTTTTCGGAGGAAATACAACCAAAATCCGAGTTTTCGATATATCCGCCGTAGCAGGCGGAGAGTGGTCGTAAGAACCGCGTTGCTTGCTTCGCTTGTACGGTGTCGGTTTTGGTCCAATGGCTTTTTGGCGAGTTCGCTGATATTTCTTTTCGGAACGCGGCGGACGGGACTTAAAAAAAAAAAAAAAAAAAAAAAGCGAGGGCTGACGATGAAGAAGAAGAAATCTCCCCCTTTTCCCGTTTCGTGAAAAAGAAGACGAAACATTCCCCTTTCTGTCTACAGCGCGAGTGAGATGTACACGTAACAATTCGTCCTCCAACGCCTGCCGTTTCACAGCTTCGGTCTCGGATTCGCGTGACTAGATCCTCTCCTCTGCTATTATATTACGAGTACGGAATCATTCTGCTTCTTCTTTACGTTTCGTTTCAAGGATTATGTAAACTATCACATGAGTAACCTGCACTTTCATAACCTAGCTTTCTCACCTCGCTTCGATTGCCCTAACCTACGTAATAAAACAGCTCCTGATGTTCATAACCACCCTGCTGCTCATACGCATGAGGCGTAATATCTGGCAATTAGCACTATTATTCGCATTCTTACAGATGCATGAAATTATACGGCGACTCGGCGGCGGCTCTGCTATCAGTCGGAATATTACGAGTGCGAATCATTCGTTTTCTTTACATTTCTGTTTCAAGGATTACCAAATCTTGTAAACTATCACATGAGTAACCTGCACTTTCATAACCTAGCTCCCTCACCTCGCCTCGATTGCCCTAACCTACGTAATATTCACACTTCAAAAAGCTCCCTGATGTTCATAACCTAGCTTTCCTGCTGCACTATACGCATGAGGCGTTATATCTGGCAATTAGCACTATTATTCACTTTCTTACAGATGCATTAAATTATACCTGAGCACTGGCAGATGACGGCGGCGGCGGCTGCTTCTGCTGCTGCGAAAATACATACATTTAAGGACAAGGATGAGTTTTTAGGTTTCTTTAATCTTTATTTCCTTTTTTTTCGGCTGCGACTGAAGTGCAATTGCTTGATGACACCGTCTCGTCACTGCTTGCTTACTCGGCAGCGGCTACAGATGAGCTGCAAAAGCACATGTGTTACACAAAAGAACATTCTCACCAGTTTTGCAAATACGAACCCCTTTCGGTATAACTAGTGGGAAAGAATCACCCAACCCCAGCTCACGTAACCTAACCTAACCTAACCTCAGCACAGCTAACCTAACCTGCACTACAAAGTAAATCAGAATCATCAGAACACGAAAGAGACGGCATTTCCCTATCAAACGAATACACTGCTCACAAACCCAACACCCTCACGACACTTGTTTGGGAAACATAAATTAGAAAATTATCAGAAAACCTAAGATGAATTTGCCTGCTAACAACACATCACACAACAATACATCCCTTTACGAGCCTTACTAGATCACGGATTACACACGTTTTCACTAAAGCACTTTCACTGCACTTCCTAACTGAATTTCACTTCAAAAAAAAAAAAAAAAACCCACCTACATCACAGAAACATTTTCCTGTCTGCATTACACTTTTTCCTTCGCACAAACTTAAGAAATTCTTAAAATATATATAATTTCGAGGGCTTCTCACACTACACTGCACACGAAACGTTTGAGAACAAATAAAACAATGAAAGATAAAAACACACTGTTATTATTCTCTCCTCTCTCCAGATCGCAAACACCCTGAAACATAAGATGAAATGCCTTCAGTATATAAAACCGAAACACAAGAAGCACTAGAACTCACACTTTTAGAGCTCTTCACCACTGTTTTACACTGTTAAAAATCAAAACAGAATTCACATTGCTTATCTATCAAGCCACCACAACACAGCACACGACAATTTTTTAGAATGAACCACGACAAACACCAACTCCAGAATTCTCACTAGCTCACGGAAACATACATTTCCCATCACAACAGAAAAGAACAATTATTCTCTAAAGCAATTACACTTCCTGCCTGCGTGTCAGTGTGTTTCCGAATCTTTGCCTTCGCATTAATAATAAATAAAGCCCTTCTTGAAACTACGGAAACGTTCGCGTAACAATCACGAAGCGACAATGCTAGTGATAGCACGAGAGCTCCGATCAAAACATTGAAAGTTTTACACTCAAGATAAAACGACACACGACGATCAGCTGTTCACGAGGTACAAAGACGAAGTAATTCACCGACCACATATGAAGACGTAACATTGCTATATCACAAAACACATTCACTGCACACTTTCTACGCCCGAAACTTACTTTAAAACAAACCACGAATACTAGATTTCACGTAACAAGAAGACGAATGCCTTCACACGCATGTCCACACACGAAACGAACACATGTCGGCCGCAGGTGGTGCAAACATGACGAGCGATACATTGCTATGATTTTGCGAGACGAACAGAAACGGGTATTTACACTGCCACTGCGCTCAATCTGCCTTTAAAAGCAATTCACTCTCCTTTGTAAGTAAAACGACTACATTCCGCTCGTCCTGGATTAGAAACTTGGTATACGGGGCGACTTTTTTGCGTGTAGGTTGCACATTCTGTGATCGACATTCATATGTTTCTTCTCGGCGCCAACGCATTCCACGCCCATCCCCCACCACACGGTCACGCGTCGTCATTCACGCTGCCAATGTTGGTGTAAAACCCTTGTCCTTCGCGACGGCAAATAATGAAAAGAACAATAAACGTACGCGCAGAGTGCTTCTTTCGAAATCTTTCCGGTTTCACTTAGGTCTTTGATTCGTTAAGAAGGAGATTATTAACGAGGTGAAGGTGATTATTACTGAATCTCGTGTTGGCACCAGTGCCAAGAGCAGAGAAAGGAAACAACTGCGTCGGCCAAAGAAGAGATGTTTGTGCGTAGAGCAGCGCAAGCGAGAGCACGGTTTTCGGAGGAAATACAACCAAAATCCGAGTTTCGATATATCCGCCGCGTAGCAGGCGGAGAGCGGTCGTGAAGAACCGCGTTGCTGTTTTGGGTTGTACGGTGTCGGTTTGGTCCAATGGCTTTTTGCGAGTTCGATATTTTCGAACGCGGCGGGACGGACTTAAAAAAAAAAAAAGCGAGAGCTGACGATGAAGAAGAAGAAATGCCCCTTTTCCGTTTCGTGAAAAGAAGACGAAACATTCCTTTCTGCTCACAGCGTGAGTGAGATGTACACGTAACAATTCGTCCTCAAACGCCAGCCGTTTCACAGCTTCGGTCTCGGATTCGCGTGACAAAATACTCTACTCTGCTATTATATTACGAGTACGAATCATTCGCTTTCTTTACGTTTCGTTTCAAGGATTATGTAAACTATCACATGAGTAACCTGCACTTTCATAACCTAGCTTTCACCTCGCTTCGATTGCCCTAACTCTACGTAATAAAACAGCTCACTGATGTTCATAACCTAGCTTTCCTGCTGCTCTATACGCATGAGGCGTAATATCTGGCAATTAGCACTATTATTCGCATTCTACAGATGCATGAAATTATACGGCGACTCGGCGGCGGCTCTGCTATCAGTCGGAATATTACGAGTGCGAATCATTCGTTTTCTTTACATTTCGTTTCAAGGATTACCAATTCTTGTAAACTATCACATGAGTAACCTGCACTTTCATAACCTAGCTCCTCACCTCGCCTCGATTGCCCTAACCTACGTAATATTCACACTTCAAAAGCTCCTGATGTTCATAACCTAGCTTTCCTGCTGCACTATACGCATGAGGCGTTATATCTGGCAATTAGCACTATTATTCACTTTCTTACAGATGCATTAAATTATACCTGGAGCACTGGCAGGCGACGCGGCGGCGGCGGCTGCTTCTGCTGCTGCGAAAATACATACATTTAAGGGGACAAGGATGAGTTTTAGGTTTCTTTAATCTTTATTTTTTTTTTTCGGCTGCGACTGAAGTGCAATTGCTTGATGACACCGTCTCGTCACTGCTTGCTTACTCGGCAGCGGCTACAGATGAGCTGCAAAGCACATGTGTTACACAAAAGAACATTCTCACCAGTTTTGCAAATACGAACCCCTTTCGGTATAACTAGTGGGAAAGAATCACCCAACCCCAGCTCACGTAACCTAACCTAACCTAACCTCAGCACAGCTAACCTAACCTGCACTACAAAGTAAATCAGAATCATCAGAACACGAAAGAGACGGCATTTCCTATCAAACGAATACACTGCTCACAAACCCAACACCACTCACGACACTTGTTTGGGAAACATAAATTAGAAAATTATCAGAAAACCTAAGATGAATTTGCTCAAGTTAACAACACATCACACAACAATACATCCCTTTACGAGCCTTACTAGATCACGGATTACACACGTTTTCACTAAAGCACTTTCACTGCACTTCCTAACTGAATTTCACTTCAAAAAAAAAAAAACCCACCTACATCACAGAAACATTTTCCTGTCTGCATTAAAATTTTTTTCCCCTTTTGCACAAACTTAAGAAATTTTTAAAATATATAAAATTTTGGAGGGTTCTCACACTACCCCTGACAGGGAAACGTTTGAGAACAAATAAAACAATGAAAGATAAAAAAAACTGAATTTCCCCTCTCCAGATCGAAAACACCCTGAAACATAAGATGAAATCCCTTTCAGTATATAAAAAAGGGGAAACACAAAAAGAAGCACTAGAACTCACATTTTTTGGAGCTCTTCACCACGGGGTTTTACACTGTTAAAAATAAAAAACAAAATTCACATTGCTTATCTTCAACCCCACCAAACACAGCACACAAAATTTTTTTGGGAATGAACCACGACAAACCCCCAACTCCAGAATTTCATTTAACCTCAGGGAAACATACATTTCCCATCACAAAGGAAAATTTGGCTCTAAAGAAATTAATTTTTCCCCGCCTGCGTGTGGTTTTTCCCGAATTTTTCCCTTCGCTTTAATAAAAAATAAACCCCCTTCTTGAAACTACGGAAACGTTCGCAAAATCACGAAGCGACAATGCTAGTGATAGCACGAGAGCTCCGATCAAAACATTGAAAGTTTTACACCCCGGATAAAACAAACACACGATCAGCTGTTAAAACGAGGTACAAAGACGAAGAAATTTCCCCGCCCACAAAATGAAGACGAAATTGCTATATCACAAAAACACATTCACTGAAATTTTTTACCCCCGAAACTTATTTTTAAAAACAAACCACGAATACTAGATTTCACGTAACAAGAAGACGAAGCCTTCACAGCATTTTCCACACACGAAACGAACACATGTGGGCCCGCAGGTGGTGCAAACATGACGAGCGATACTTTGGGTTAAGGATTTTGCGAGACGAAAAAGAAAGGGGTATTTACACTGCCACTGCGCTCAATCTGGCCTTTTTAAAAACAATTCCCCTCTCCGTGGGGAAAACGACTACATTCCCCCCTGTCCTTGGGTTAGAAACTTGGATACGGGGCGACTTTTTTGTAGGTTTGACATTCTGTGATCGGGCATTCATTTTTTTTTCGGCGCCAACGCATTCCACGCCCATCCCCACCACACGGTTTACCGCGTCGTCATTCACGCTGCCAATGTTTGGGGTAAAAACCCTTTTTTCCTTTCGCGACGGCAAATAATGAAAAGAAAATAAACGGAGCGCAGAGTGCTTGAAATCTTTTCCGGTTTCAATTTAGGGGCTTTGATTCGTTAAGAAGGGGATTATTAAGAGGTGGGAAAGGGGATTTAACTTTAACCCGTGGGTTGGACCCCGTGCCGGCAGAGAAAGGAAAAATTACCGTCGGCCAAAGAAGAGATGTTTGGGGTAGAGCAGGGCAAGCGAGAGCACGGTTTTCGGAGGAAAAAACCAAAATCCGAGGTTTTGATATATCCGCCGCGTAGCAGGCGGGAGCGGTCGTAAGAACCGCGTTGCTGTTTTGGGTTGTACGGTGTCGGTTTGGTCCAATGGCTTTTGCGAGTTCGATATTTTTCGAACGCGGCGGACGGACTTAAAAAAAAAAAGCGAGAGCTGACGATGAAGAAGAAGAAATGCCCCTTTCCGTTTCGTGAAAAGAAGACGAAACATTCCTTTCTGCTCACAGCGTGAGTGAGATGTACACGTAACAATCTGTCTCAAACGCCAGCCGTTTCACAGCTTCGGTCTCGGATTGCGTGACAAAATACTCTACTCTGCTATTATATTACGAGTGCGAATCATTCGTTTTCTTTACATTTCGCTTCAAGGATTACCAATTCTTGTAAACATCACATGAGTAACCTGCACTTTCATAACCTAGCTCCTCACCTCGCCTCGATTGCCCTAACCTACGTAATATTCACACTTCAAAAAGCTCCCTGATGTTCATAACCTAGCTTTCCTGCTGCACTATACGCATGAGGCGTTATATCTGGCAATTAGCACTATTATTCACTTTCTTACAGATGCATTAAATTATACCTGGAGCACTGGCAGCGACGGCGGCGGCGGCTGCTTCTGCTGCTGCGAAAATACATACATTTAAGGGGACAAGGATGAGTTTTTAGGGTTTCTTTTAATCTTTATTTCCTTTTTTTTTTTTTCGGCTGCGACTGAAGTGCAATTGCTTGATGACACCGTCTCGTCACTGCTTGCTTTACTCGGCAGCGGCTACAGATGAGCTGCAAAGCACATGTGTTACAAAAAGAACATTCTCACCAGTTTTGCAAATACGAACCCTTTCGGTATAACTAGTGGGAAAGAATCACCCAACCCCAGCTCACGTAACCTAACCTAACCTAACCTCAGCACAGCTAACCTAACCTGCACTACAAAGTAAATCAGAATCATCAGAACACGAAAGAGACGGCATTTCCCTATCAAACGAATACACTGCTCACAAACCCAACACCACTCACGACACTTGTTTGGGAAACATAAATTAGAAAATTATCAGAAAACCTAAGATGAATTTGCCTGCTAACAACACATCACACAACAATACATCCCTTTACGAGCCTTACTAGATCACGGATTACACACGTTTTCACAAAGCACTTTCACTGCACTTCCTAACTGAATTTCACTTCAAAAAAAAAAAAAACCCACCTACATCACAGAAACATTTTCCTGTCTGCATTACACTTTTTTCCTTCGCACAAACTTAAGAAATTTTAAAATATATATAATTTCGAGGGCTTCTCACACTACACTGCACACGAAACGTTTGAGAACAAATAAAACAATGAAAGATAAAAACACACTGTTATTCTTCCCTCTCTCCAGATCGCAAACACCCTGAAACATAAGATGAAATGCCTTCAGTATATAAAACTCGGGAAACACAAGAAGCACTAGAACTCTTACACTTTTAGAGTTTCTTCACTACTGTTTTACACTGTTAAAAATCAAACAGAATTCACATTGCTTATCTATCAAGCCACCACAACACAGCACACGACAATTCTTTAGGAATGAACCACGACAAACACCAACTCCAGAATTCTCATACTAGCTCACGGAAACATACATTTCCCATCACAACAGAAAAGAACAATTATTCCCTAAAGCACTATACTTCGCCTGCGTGTCAGTGTGTTTCCGAATCTTTGCCTCGCATTAATAATAAATAAAGCCCCTTCTTGGAAAACTACGGAAACGTTCGCGTAACAATCACGAAGCGACAATGCTAGTGATAGCACGAAAGAGTCTGATCAAAACATTGAAAGTTTTACACTCAAGATAAAACGACACGACGATCAGCTGTTCACGAGGTACAAAGACGAAGCAATTCACCGACCACATATGAAGACGTAAGATTTACATCACAAAAACACATTCACTGCACACTCTACGCCCGGAAACTTACTTTAAAACAAACCACGAATATCTAGATTTCACGTAACAAGAAGACGAATGCTCGCACGCATGTCCACACGAAACGAACATGTCGGCCGCAGGTGGTGCAACATGACGATGATACATTGCTGGATTTTTGCGAGACGAACAGAAACGGGTATTTACACTGCCACTGCGCTCAATCTGCCTTTTAAAGCAATTCACTTCCTTTTGTAAGTAAACGACTACATTCCGCTGTCCTTGATTAGAAACTTAAAAGTATGGGCGACTTTTTTGCGTGTAGGTTGTACATCTCTGGTGATCGACATTCATGTTTCTTTCTCGGCGCCAACGCATCTCCACGCCCCATCCTCGCTCACACGGTCACGCGGTCGTCATTCACGCTGCCAATGTTGGTGTAAAACCTTGTCCTTCGCGACGGCAACAATGAAAGAACAATAAACGTACGCGCAGAAAGTGCTTCTTTCAGGAATCTTTTCCGTTTCACCTAGTCTTGATTCGTTAAGAAGGAGATTATTAACGAGGTGAAGGTGGGATTATTACTGAATCTCGTTGGCAACGAAAAGCAAGAGCAGAGAAAGGAAACATACCAGTCGGCCAAAGAAGAGATGTTTGTGCGGTAGAGCAGCGCGCGTTGTTAATGGTTTGGAGGAAATACAACCAAAATCCGAGTTTCGATATATCCGCCGCGCAGGCGGAGAGCGGTCGCAAGAACCGCGTTGCTGTTTTGCCAGCCGGTGTCGGCTTGGTCCAATGGCTTCTTTGCAGAGTTCGATATTTTTCGAACGTGGCGGGACGGACTTAAAAAAAAAAAAAAAGGAGAGCTGACGATGAAGAAGAAGAAATGCCCCCTTTCCCCGTCTCTGTGAAAAGAAGACGAAACATTCCCTCTTGCTCACAGCGGAGTGAGATGTACACGTAACAATTGTCTCAAACGCCAGCCGTTTCACAGCTGGTCTCGGATTTGCGTGACAAAAATACTCTAATTTGCCATTATATTACGAGTACGAATCATTCGCTTCTCTCTTTACGTTTCGTTTCCGCGATTATGTAAACTATCACATGAGTAAACCTGCACTTTCATAACCTAGCTTTCTCACCCGCTTCGATTGCCCTAACCTACGTAATAAACAGCTCACTGATGTTCATAACTCAGTTTTCCTGCTGCCTCTATACGCATGAGGCGTAATATCTGGCAATTAGCACTATTATTCGCATTCTTACAGATGCATGAAATTATACGGCGACTCGGCGGCGGCTCCGCCATCAGTCGGAATATTACGAGTGCGAATCATCTGCCTTCTTTACATTCTGCTCTGCGATTACAATTTGTAAACTACTTCACACGAGTAACCTGCACCTTCATAACCTAGCCCCCACCTCGCCTCGATTGCCCTAACTCTACGTACAATATTCACACTCAAAAGCCCTCGATGTTCATAACCTAGCTTTCCTGCTGCACCATACGCATGAGGCGTTATATCTGCAATTAGCACTATTATTCACTTTCATGTGACGCATTAAATATACCTGGCACTGCACGCGGCGGCGGCGGCTGCTTCCTGCTGCCGCGAAAATACATACATTTAAGGACAAGGATGAGTTTTTAGGGTTTTTAATTTATTTCCTTTTTTTTTTTTTTTTCGGCTGCGACTGAAGTGCAATTGCTTGATGACACTGTCTCGTCACTGCTTGCTTACTCGGCAGCGGCTACAGATGAGCTGCAAAAGCACATGTGTTGGCACAAAAGAACATTCTCACCAGTTTTGCAAATACGAACCCTTCGGTGCAACTAGTGGGAAAGAATCACCAACCCCAGCTCACGTAACCTAATCCCAATCCCAACTCTCAGCACAGCCAACCTAACCTTGCACTACAAAAGTAAATCAGAATCATCAGAACACGAAAGAGACGGCATTTCCCTATCAAACGAATACACTGCTCACAAACCCAACACTACTCACTATATTTTGTTTAAAACATAAACTAGAAAATTATCAAAAACCTAAGATGAATTTGCTCAAGTTAACAACACATCACACAACAATACATCCCTTTACGAGCCTTACTAGATCACGGATTACACACGTTTTCACTCAAAGCACTTTCACTGCACTTCCTAACTGAATTTCTTACTTCAAAAAAAAAAACTCCACCTACATCACAGAAACATTTTCCTGTCTGCATTACACTTTTTCCTCTGCACAAACTTAAGAAATTTTAAATATATAATTTGAGGGCTTCTCACACTACACTGCACACGAAACGTTTGAGAACAAATAAACAAATGAAAGATAAAACACACTGTTATTATTCTCTCCTCTCCAGATCAAAACACCCTGAAACACAAGATGAAATGCCTTCAGCATATAAACCTGCTCTGGATTCACCACTGTTTGGCTTCACTGTTAAAAATCAAACAATCACATTGCTTATCTATCAAGCCACCACAACACAGCACACGACAATTTTTTAGAATGAACCATGACAAACACTAACTCTAGAATTACCATCACGGAAACATACATTTCATCACAACAGAAAAGAAATAATTATTCTCTAAAGTACCATAATTTCCTGCTCATGTGTCAGTGTGTTTCTGAATCTTGCTCTGCATTAATAATAAATAAAGCCCCCTTCTTGGAAATTACGGAAACGTTCGCGTAACAATCACGAAGCGACAATGCTAGTGATAGACGAGCTCCGATCAAAACATTGAAAGTTTCCATACTCAAGATAAAACGACACACGACGATCAGCCGTTCACGAGGTACAAGACGAAGTAATTCACCGACCATATGAAGACGTAACATTGCTATATTTAAAACATCATCGCACAATTTCTACGCCCGAAATCCTCACTTTAAAACAAACCACGAATACTAGATTTCACGTAACAAGAAGACGAATGCCTTCACACGCATGTCCACACACGAAACAGCACATGTCGGCCGCAGGTGGTGCAAACATGACGAGCGATACATTGCTATGATTTGCGAGACGAACAGAAACGGGTATTTACACCGCCACTGCGCTCAATCTGCCTTTTAAAAGCAATTCACTTTGTAAGTAAAACGACTACATTCCGCTCGTCCTGGATTGTTCTGGTATACGGGGCGACTTTTTGCGTAGGTTGCACATTCTGTGATCGACATTCATATGTTTTCTCTCGGCGCCAACGCATTCCACGCTCATCCCCACCATTAATGGTCACGTCGTCATTCACGCTGCCAATGTTGGTGTAAAACCCTTGTCCTTCGCGACGCAAATAATGAAAGAACAATAAAACGTACGCGCAGAGTGCTTCTTTCTGAAATCTTTTCCGGTTTCAATTTGTGGTCTTTGATTCGTTGGCGAGATTATTAACGAGGTGTGAAGGTGATTATTACTGAATCTCGTGTTGGTACCAGTGCCAGAGCAGAGAAAGGAAACATTACCGCGTCGCCAAAGAAGAGGGATGTTTGTGCGGTAGAGCAGCGCGGCGAGAGCACTGGTTTTCGGAGGAAATACAACCAAAACTGAGTTCGATATATCCGCCGCGTGGTAGGCGGAGAGCGGTCGTGAAGAACCGTTGCTGTTTGGTTACCAAAGCCGGTTTGGTCCAATGATGGCAGTTCGATATTTTCGAACGCGGCGGACGGACTTAAAAAAAAAAAAAAAGCGAGCTGATGATGAAGAAGAAGAAATGCCCCTTCCCGTTTCGTAAAGTAGTGATTGAAACATTCCTTTCTGCTCACAGCGTGAGTGAGATGTACACGTAATAATTCGTCCTCAAACGCCAGCCGTTTCACAGCTTCGGTCTCGGATCGCGTGACAAAATACTCTACCTGCTATTATATTACGAGTACGAATCATTCGCTTTCTTTACGTTTCGTTTCAAGGGATTATGTAACCATCACATGAGTAACCTGCACTGCTAACCTAGCTTTCTCACCGCTTCGATTGCCCTAACTCTACAATAAAACAGTCTGATGTTCCAATCTAGCTTTCCTGTTGCCTCTATACGCATGAGGCGTAACATCTTTGGATGAATCACATACGGCGACTGGCGGCGGCTCTGCTATCAGTCGGAATACGAGCGCGAATCATCTGCCTTCTTTACATTTGCTCAAGATCACACCCTTGCAAACTATCACATGAGTAACCTGCACTTACAACCTAGCCCCCCACCTCGCCTCACTGCCCTAACCTACGTAATATTCACACTCAAAAAGCCTCCCTGATGTTCATAACCTAGCTTTCCTGCTGCACTATACGCATGAGGCGTTATATCTGCAATTAGCACCTATTATTCACTTTCACAGATGCATTAAATTATACCTTGAGCATCAGCAGACGCGGCGGCGGCGGCTGCTTGCCATGCGAAAATACATACATTTAAGGATACGATTAGTTTTAGGGTTTCTTTAATCTTTATCTATTGACTTAGCAAATGCTTGTGTATTAGTTACTGCACACGCTTTATGACTAGGCATTACAGATGACTGCATATACATAGAGGCAAAAAGAACATCATTCTCTACCAGTTTTGCAAATATGAACTCCCTTTCGGTATAACTAGGAAAAAGAATCACCTAACCCCAGCTCACGTAACCTAACCTAACCTAACCTCAGCACAGCTAACCCAATCCAGTACTACAAAGTAAATCAGAATCATCAGAACACGAAAGAGACGGCATTTCCCTATCAAACGAATACACCTGCCTACAAAACCCAACACCACTACGACACTTGTTTGGGAAACATAAATTAGAAAAATTATCAGAAAACTAAGATAATTTGCTCAAGCACAAACATCACACAACAATACATCCTTTACGAGCCTTACTAGATCACGGATTACACACGTTTTCACTAAAGCACTTTCACTGCACTTCCTAACTGAATCCCACTTCAAAAAAAAAAAAAAACCCACCTACATCATACAGAAACATTTTCCTGTCTGTTACACTTTTTCCTTCTGCACAAACTTAAGAAATTTGAAATATATATAATTTCGAGGGCTTCACACTACACTGCACACGTAGAAACGTTTGAGAACAAATAAAACAAATGAAAGATAAAAACATTAATTGTTATTATTCTCTCCTCTCTCCAGATCGCAAACACCCTGAAACATAAGATGAAAATGCCTTCAGTATATAAACCGAAACACAAGAAGCACTAGAACTCACACTTTAGAGCTCTTCACCACTGTTTTACACTGTTAAAAATCAAAAACAGAATTGCATTGCTTATCTATCAAGCCACCACAACACAGCACACGACAATTCTTTAGAATGAACCACGACAAACACCAACTCCAGAATTCTCATTTCAGCTCACGGAAACATACATTTCATCACAACAGAAAAGAACAATTATTCTAAAGCAATTACACTTCCCTGCCTGCGTGCTGCAGCCCGAATCTGCCTTCGCATTAATAATAACAAAGCCCTTCTGAAACTACGGAAACGTTCGCGTAACAATCACGAAGCGACAATGCTAGTGATAGCACGAGTCTGATCAAAACATTGGAAAGTTTCACCAAGATAAAACGACACACGACGATCAGCTGTTCACGAGGTACAAAGACGAAGTAATTCCACCGACCACATATGAAGACGTAACATTGCTATATCACAAAAACACATTCACTGTACACTTTCGCCGCCCGAAACTTACTTTAAAACAAACCACGAATATTAGATTTCACGTAACAAGAAGACGAATGCCTTCACACGCAGGCTGTCCACATTAATGAATGAACATGTCGGCCGCAGGTGGTGCAAACATGATATGATACATTGCTATGATTTTGCGAGACGAACAGAAACGGGTATTTACACTGCCACTGCGCTCAATCTGCCTTTGCGCAATTCACTTCTTGTAAGCAAACGACTACATTCCGCCTGTCCTTGGATTAGAAACTTGCATACGGGGCGACTTTTGCGTGTAGGTTGCACATATTCTGTGATCGACATTCATAGCGTTTCTTTCTCGGCGCTAACGCATTCACGTTTCATCCCCACCATTAATGGTCACGCGTCGTCATTCACGCTGCCAATGTTGGGTGAAACCTTGTCCTTCAAGTGACGGCAAATAATGAAAAGAACAATAAACGTACGCGCGAGATGCTTTTCGAAATCTTTCCGTTTCAATTTAGGTTCTTGATTCGTTAAGAAGGAGATTATTAACGAGGTGAAGGTGATTATTACTGACCTCGTGTTGGCACCAGCGCAAGAGCAGAAAGCGGAAACACACCGCGTCGGCCAAAGAAGAGATGTTTGTGCGGCAGAGCAGTATGCAAGCGAGAGCACGGTTTTCGGAGGAAATAAGGAACCAAAACTGAGTTGATATATCCGCCGCGTAGCAGGGCGGAGAGCGGTCGAAGAACCGCGTTGCTGTTTTGGGTTGTACGGTGTCGGTTTGGTCCAATGGCTTTTTGTGAGTTCGGATATTTTCGAACGCGGCGACGGACTTAAAAAAAAAAAAGAAAAGCGAGAGCTGACGATTGAAGAAGCAGAAATGCCCTCTCTTTTCCCGTTTCGTGAAAAGAAGACGAATCATTCCTCTTTCTGCTCACAGCGAGTGAGATGTACACGTAAATAATTGTCCTCAAACGCCAGCTGCTTCACAGCTTCGTCCTCGGATCTGCGTGACAAAATACTCTACTCTGCTATTATATTACGAGTACGAATCATTCGCTTTCTTTACGTTTCGTTTCAAGGATTGGTGTAAATCATCACATGAGTAACCTGCACTTTCATAACCTAGCTTTCTCTACCTCGCTTCGATTGCCTCTAACCTACGTAATAAAACAGCTCACTGATGTTCATAACCTAGCTTTCCTGCTGCCTCTATACGCATGAGGCGTAATATCTGGCAATTACACTATTATTCGCATTCTTTACAGATGCATGAAATTATACGGCGACTCGGCGGCGGCTCACACAGTCGGAATAATACGAGTGCGAATCATTCGTTTTCTTTACATTTCGTTTCCAAGGATTACCAATTCTTGTAAACTATCACATGAGTAACCTGCACTTACAACCCAGCTCCTCACCTCGCCTCGATTGCCCTAACCTACGTAATATCTACACTTCAAAAGCTCCTGATGTTCATAACCTAGCTTCCTGCTGCACCATAATACGCATGAGGCGTTATATCTGGCAATTACACTATTATTCACTTTCTTACAGATGCATTAAATTATACCTGGAGCATTGGCAGGCGTGACGCGGCGGCGGCGGCTGCTTCCTGCTGCTGCGAAAATACATACATTTATGTATTATGATGAGTTTTTAGGGTTTCTTTTAATCTTATTTCCTTTTTTTTTTTTTCGGCTGCGACTGAAGTGCAATGCTTTGATGACACTGTCTTGTCACTGCTTGCTTACTTGGCAGCGGTATGATGAGCTGCAAAGCACATGTGTTACACAAAAGAACATTCTCACCAGTTTTGGTAAATACGAACCCCTTTCGGTGTTAATCTAGTAAGAATCACCCAACCCCAGCTCACGTAACCTAACCTAATCCCAACTCAGCACAGCTAACCTAACCTGCACTACAAAGTAAATCAGAATCATCAGAACACGAAAGAGACGGCATTTCCTATCAAACGAATACACTGCTCACAAAACCCAACACCACTCACGACACTTGTTTGGGAAACATAAATTAAGAAAAACACTGAACCAGGCAATTGCCCAGCGTGAGATATCACACCGCCAACAATACATCCTTTACGAGCCTTACTAGATCACGGATTACACGTTTTCAATAGCACTTTCACTGCACTTCCAACTGAATTTCACTTCAAAAAAAAAAAAAAACCCACCTACATCACAGAAACATTTTCCGTCTGCATTACACTTTTTTCCTGCACAACTCAAGAAATTCCCAAATATATATAATTTCGAGGGCTTCTCACACTACACTGCACACGAAATGTTTGAGAACAAATAAATGAAAGATAAAAACACACTGTTATTGTTCTCTCCCTCTCTCCAGATCGCAAACACCCTGAAACATAAGATGAAATGCCTTCAGTATATAAACCGAAACACAAGAAGCACTAGAACTCACTTTTAGAGCTCTTCACCACTGTTTTATACTGTTAAAATCAAAATAGAATTCACATTGCTTATCTATCAAGCCACCACAACACAGCACACACGACAATTTTTTAGAATGAACTACGAATAAACACTAACCCAGAATTCCCTACTAGCTCACGGAAACATACATTTCCCATCACAACAGAAAAGAACAATTATTCTCTAGCAATTACACTTCCCTGCCTGCGGTGTCAGTGTGTTTCCGAATCTTGCCTTCGCATTAATAATAAATAAAGCCCTTCTTGGAAACTACGGAAACGTTCGGCGGTAACAATCACGAAGCGACAATGCTAGTGATAGCACGAGAGCTCCGATCAAAACATTGAAAGTTTTACACTAAGATAAACGACACACGATGATCAGTTGTTCACGAGGTACAAAGACGAAGTAATTCACCGACTACATAAGTGAAGACGTACATTGCCATATCACAAAAAACACATTCACTGCACACTTTCTACGCCCGAAACTTACTTTAAAACAAACCACGAATACTAGATTTCACGTAACAAGAAGACGAATGCCTTCACACGCATGTCCACACACGAAACGAACACATGTCGGCCGCAGGTGGTGCAAACATGACGAGCGATACATTGCTATGATTTTGCGAGACGAACAGAAACGGTATTTACACTGCCACTGCGCTCAATCTGCCTTTAAAAGCAATTCACTCTCCTTTGTAAGTAAACGACTACATTCCGCCTGTCCTGGATTAGAAACTTGGTATACGGGGCGACTTTTTTGCGTAGGTTGCACATTCTGTGATCGACATTCATATGTTTCTTCTCGGCGCCAACGCATTCCACGCCCATCCCCACCACACGGTCACGCGTCGTCATTCACGCTGCCAATGTTGGTGTAAAACCCTTGTCCTTCGCGACGGCAATAATGAAAAGAACAATAAACGTACGCG
>CAXIVR010000212.1:0-15577 GCA_964035755.1 Teleogryllus oceanicus | reverse complement strand
CAGTCAGGAGAGCAACTGATGAAATTTATACTGATTTTGGAAGGTCTTTGTTCACAAAAACCCATGTTATCTTACTTGCAAATTAAGGAGCTTAAAGGAGGAGATTTGTTAAATTGGATTGGTAGTTACCTGACGGACAGCTTGTATTAAAGGCTACCTTTGGGACACATTTGATGTAACTAGTGCAGTTCTGCAAGGTTCGCATCTTGGTCCCCTACTGTTCAATCTTTTATAAATGACCTACTAGGGTATATATTCGATAGTCGATGTCTGCTTTAAGTGGAGAACGTGAAATTGTATAGGGTTGTCAACAATGATGTTACTTTGCACCTGCGAGATCTTTGCAATTTGCAGACATGGTGCAAGAAAATTATATGAAGCTAAGTGTGGGGGAAATGCTTTGTTATGTCATTTACTAGAAAATGAATAAATATACCAGATTATAAAATTGAAGATGAAGCCTTGAACAGAGTTGAATGTATGAGTGACCTGGGTGTCACAATTGATGACCAGCTGATTTTTTAGGAATCATATTCAGGCATTATTTCCAAGGCACTGAGAATATGGGGTATGACCTTGTGGAACTATGCAGTTTGGATCTGCCATGACCCTTTGGTTCTTTATCAGCACTTGTTAGGACAATTCTTGAGTATGCATTGCCTGGTTGGAACCACATACAAAGTCGAGTATATCAGCCTTTGAAAGGGTTCAACATAGTTCCTGCGGGTTTTGCCCTTAGAATTGGCTAACAATGGCTGACAATAATGATTTGATGTCATTCTATTACGATCTAAATTAAATAGTCTTCGTTATAGAAGAAAGCATGCTGGTATTTATTTCCTACGTGATATTTTGTGGATAAAATAGACTGCACGGATATTCTTTATTGCGTACTGTTTGAATACCAAAGCGAATCTTAGGAGGAAGACTTTCTTTTTAGTTGACACGTCTGCGAGTAACTTTTGCGCTAATGAGACGAAGAATCTTATTTGTGGTTTGGCGAACAGCTTGGGCGCTGATTATATACTTTGACAACTGGAAATAATGCCAATTTGTGAGTGAATTCTATGTTAAGTGTTTCTCATGGAGTTCATTTTGACTACAATGATCCTGCTACAGATACCATTTGATATCAACTGAAATCAACTTTATTGCTCTATTCTTGTTATACTAGTGTGTATTGTGTATATAATTAACTGGTGATTTCTTTTAGAAAAATGGTGGACTTCTTAGAATATTTCCTGAAGATTCAATTAATCGCCAAAAAGTTGCTGACATCGAACCGTTATTTGATCGTATTCTTTTTTTCTGGTCAGACAGGCGCAACCCCCACGAGGTACAACCTGCTTATGCAACCAGGTATAATGAATTAATATTTATTACATTTGAAATATGCTTATAAAAAATTCATTTCTGCTTTGATGTAGATGTTAAATTCAAAATTAAGGCTATCTAATAATTCCTTAATAATGAAAATAAGTTTGTGTTTTCTACTAGGGCGGTCTGCAAAGATCTTTAATTTTCTTCTGTACTTTACATTAATTCAATATTTACTCAGTGTATCATGAAAGTTAATCCCGTCGACGTGGGTTGGTCCACAACCTGACGGAGGGATACAGAGAGGGCTCTCAAGTATTCGTTTCCTTCACAAGTCGTTTTCTTTCCCCATTTTACATTATCATTCTTCTATACCATCCTGTCTCTTTCTTCTCCCTCTATTTCACTGGCCCTCTGTATGCTGAACGCCCACCAATAAATAAATAAATGTCTTTATTGGTGGCGAGGCTCAGGCCATTTAGCCTGCTCTTCCGCCTGACCACATTTAGAATTTATATTACAATAATACATAATAAAGGGAGTCATTCAATGAAAAATACGCAGCAATTTGGATGAAGATATACACATGGGTGACAGGAGTAAAAGCGAGGGAGGACGAGTTTGATAGGAAATCGTAAAAGAATCGGGATGAATGGAACGGTAGAGAGAAATGAAAGAAAGAAAAGGAGAAAAAGAATCAGTAAAATGTTAATCAGTTCTGTTAATTGGTTCATTGAGGTTTTGAGGAAGCTAAAGTCGTACTGATTCTTGAATTACCCTAAAAACTAGAAAGGAAGGAATCTCGTCAGCACACAGGAAGACATATCAAGTCAAAAGTTCAAGCCCTGAGAGAAACTGAAAACATTGATAATGATAAATGATTTGCGTATATTTCCTAATATTAATAATAATAATTATTATATGATATAGTGTCGTAAAACTATTTGGTTTTAAATAAAGTTAAAAAATAAATTAATAAAAATGTGGATATAATCAATTTCTTTTTAGGAAAGTTAAGTTAAAATATTCCAAAACTAACAAATTGGAAAATTTTAAGAACTTAGGAAATTTTTCCGTTTGGAGTATTCCCAAGACCCGAAAAGCCCGACCCAACATCTCACCAATGTGTTTGCCTGCATGCGACCGTGTCGGAGGGAATGAAGTCCTGGCGTTGAGGGCCTGTCTGTTTCCCAATACTCTCCTCGTGCTACTTCTTTCTTGGCATCTAGGGAAACGTGCTCTCACGTATTTTGGGGAACATTCCTTGTAGGTCTCAATACACTCGCTTTGGCCACGGACTCTTCTAGACGGGCGGTCGGGAGCTAACCCACTCCCGATCAACCGGCTGAATCTAGGTCTTGTACTGAACTCCAGGGTGAGCTGGGGATCCACGGCGGTGCAGCGCTGTGGTACACCCCACTATATCCCCGTGGCAACCCTGGCACTCCGATGGAGTGTCCCTTGTTGGGCTCTGTGGTGGGTGGGACCACGGGTGTGAATCTGATAGCCAATTGAAAGTTTGGTATATTTCAGTCGGTGGTCCGTCAGAGAAACGGCACAATCCTTCTTGAATGTCGCTCTGACGAACAGATCAGCAAGATCCTTGACCTCAAAGAAAAGCGGCCCCAGGTGCATGTGTCCGCCCACCGACCTTAAACCTCTGCAAGGTGTGGTATATCACGAAGACTTCTCTACCGAATCGGAAGAAAATTTGAAAGCCTTCTTTGAGCCATACGGTGTGTCAGAGATTTACAGGATTCAGCGGAGAGTAAATGGGGTACTCACTCCTACCTCAACTCTAATACTGACCTTCGACCGTCCATCGCTACCAGAGAAGATATCGTGTAGCTTCTACAATCTCCGTGTCAGGCAGTATGTTCCAAACCCTCTGCGCTGCTTTAAATGCCAGAGGTTTGACCATACGCAACCTCGTTGCATGAGCGCCGCAGTCTGCATGCACTGTGGAAGGGAGGTTTGTAATGACCCTAACTGCTACGCCGAGGCAAAGTGCATAAACTGTTGTGGAAAGCATCCATCAAATTCCAACCAGTGCCCCATTTTCTTAAGAGAAAGAGAGTTTGGGGTCGGGGTCTCGGGAAAAAGTTTCCTTTCCGGAGGCACGACATCTTTAAACGTCGCGAAACCCGTGGACAGGGCCCAAAATTTCGCTGACCCCGTGAGTCAACATAAAGTAAATTCTAAAACCCCAAAAACGCCTAAACCCCCCACTTTGCGCGATGTTGTCTGCCAGGTGCCCTTTTGATGACATCGGCGGAGATCCCAATCCCAAATCTTTTGCCCAGGGGAAACAAAATCAAAAAAAAAACCATAAATATTTAATAAACCCCAAAAACCGGGGTAAATAAGCCGACGGGCCCCCTTTGTTTAGATCTAGGTCGCCGCCCAAAGGGATGGGTCCCCCCAATACAAGCCACCTTCCAGCAGTAGTAAAGATGACTTGCCGGGAATGGGGAATTTTCCCATAAACCAAAGCCATTCCCTTTTCCAAACAAAGAAGGAAAAAGAAAAAAAAAACCTTCATAACCCCCCTAAAACCCAAAACCTAAGAACTAGAAACTATGGCCCCCTCCTCTCGTGGAACATAAATGGCTTTCGAAAACCCGTTTGGACAATTGAAGTTAATAATGCCCGAAGACCCCGTGGCTATCTCCCCGCGGGAAACATCCCCGTTCTGAGCACCCCCTCTCTACGCGGCTTTTGTTGCTGCAGGCGGAACGTAAGATGGCCTCCGCGCCCATGGGGGAGTCCCCCTGGTCTTAAAATAATTTGACACGGGGGCAAATGACCTTTTGCCTTGGGAAAATCCTTTAAACCTAAAACAATCAATCAATTTGAAAGTTAATGTTTTTTTTAATATTGAAACACATTTAACCAAAATCCAACACAATGATGTTTTTTAAAATATCATTAAAATAATATCGATTAATAATCATATTTCGTTCTTTAAAAATGTTTTTCAATAATAAAAAATTTTAAAAAAACATAAAAACCATTTTATAATTATAGTGTACCTTTTACTCCTTTTTTTTTCTGGTTGGGTAAAATAATCTGAAAACTGGTGTATTCACCTATTGGGGGTCAAAATTAATATAGTTTCCCGGGTAGTCTTCCCCAATGGTACTTTTCTGGTGAAAGTTTTTTCATCAAAAAATTATGTTGGCAGGGGCGGCTGCAGCTTAAAAACATTTTGTGTACTGCCACAATAACATTAATGTTGAAGGGTTGTCCCCTTCATGTTTCCCGGGATCTGATTGCTACCAACATAAATGCAATTTTTAGACCCCCTGATTCGGCTCGGTGTTGAGAATTTGTGGTGCACTGTAGTACTGTGGTCAAAGTCATCAGTGTTCCCAAATTTTTCATTTTTTTCATATTTTTTTTTCATTGATATACATTTTTCTTTTTTCATAATTCATATTATTTTCAAAAAACATATTGGTTTTGGGAAGTAGGTGCAAGATGTCCATGTTGAAAACTATACAATTTTGAACCGGGATGCATGATAAATCACATATGGAACTTATAAATTTTCCCCTTTGTATCCCAATTATGACTTTGCATATGAAATGTGCATTCTAATACATATAATGTAAATAAAAATCTATAAATACATAAATTGAGATTGTTAAAACTAGTTCGTTTTTAAAAAACCGGGTACCATCGGCAAGATTTGTTCTTCATATTGTTATTTAATGTTATTGAAATTTGCAAAGATTTTTTTTATCCGTTCATCAGTTGGAAGAAAGATCTTTTTGTATAAAAAATGAAAAAAACAACTGTCTTTAAACTGGGGGGGACTCTGGGAGAATTTGGGCCCCGTTTAATATTACATGTACAGTTTTGTTTTTTGAGATTTTCTTGAGAGAAATTGAGAATGGATTTTTAGTACCATTCCCCCCATTCTTTATCTACTAATTCTTAGAATTTTATATGACATAGTTTTCTTACCCAGAATGTTCTGATTCCCCAAAATGCAATGGAGGAGGTACAGCTGAAAATTGCCTATGCTGTCCTTGTGATGACCTTTATTTCAACCGAAACCAGGGGGAATAAAAAATTTTCTGGAGAATAAACAAAAAACCATTTGGGATGAAAGAATATTCAGGTAATGATATTCTGTCCTATGTGATAAGTTTTCCATGAGAATTGATATTGAAAACAAAAAACTTCGTGCAAAAAAAGGAATCCCAAAAAAAGAAGTTACCTGAAAAAAAAAAAAATTGTACGAAAATACCACAAAAAATTTTACCTCAAAAAATCCCAGAATGCACCCAAAATTAAAAAATTACCAAAAAATTGTTTGTAGAGACTATATGCCAACAGTAATTTTCTAGTCTGGATATTCATAGTCTGAAATCACATTGGTCTTGTAATAGATAAAATCTTTTTTTTTATTAGTATTAGTATTATTATTAGTATTAGTATTACATTAGTATTACTATTATATTAGTATTATTATTATTAGTATTGAATAGAAAATCATTTCACCCGTCGGGGTGGGTTTGGGTCCACGTCCTGAGGGATGAGAGGGCTCTCAAGATTCTTTTTTTTCACCAGACTTTTTTCTTCCCCCATATATCATTCTCTTTCCTTTATTACACCCTTTCTCTTTCTTCTCTTCTATTCACTGGCCCTCTGTATGCTGAACGCCCACCCATGTGTTTGCCGTGCATGGCGACCCGTGTCGGGGGGGTTATGTCCGGGCGGTTGGGGGTCCTGTTTTTTCCCCAATTACTCCCCCGTGCTATTTTTTCTTGGATCGGGGATCGTGCCACGATTTTTGGGAACTTTCCCCTGTAGGTCCAATACATTTGTTTTCTGGACCTCTAGACGGGCGGTCGGGAGCTAACCCACCCCCGATCAACCGTTTGGGACATCTTGTCAAACCCCGGGGGTGGGGGGGGATCAAAGGGCAGCGCGGACATCTCCACTATTCTCTGTCCCAAACCCTGGACCCCAGTGGGTTCCCCTTGGGGACCCCAGGTGGGGGAGCACGGAGATAAACCCGCCTCACTCTATGGGGGGCCCCCGCCCTCCTGGGAAGGGGAGATTTTTTGAGGAACTATGATTTGAATATTTTTTTTGAAAAAGATGATAAACCCGAAAAAGCCCCGTTTCTCCTCATGGCATGCCCGAGGAAGGGGAAGACTTTTAAGCAAAAATGCGGGGTCTCTGGCGCGAGCCATTGAAGACGATTTTGGGAGTCCAAGCGGTCGTGCGACAAAAAAATGGTATTTTTTTTAAGCACGCCCCGACGAACAAATTTGGAAAAATTCAAAAACCAAGCAGATTGCCGGCATCCGGGTTTAGCACGAATCCCGATTTTGAACTTGTGCAAAGGCGGGGAAAAACCACGGGGGCTTTGTTTCGAAAGTGATGAAGATCTGTCGAATTTTTTGGGGTTTTTGGAGTCACTGAAGGTATGGATCACGGAAGGAGCGGGAAAAAACCCCCACTTCGACCCGACCCTTCATTTGACTCCGTCCTTCCCAAAAAAATAAGTACGGGTTTTTTAAACCCCCGTGTGCGACAATATGTTAAACCCTTTTGGTGTTTCAACTCCCAAAAGGGTTTGGTCATACTCAAAACCCTGATGTCGGTTACCCAGAGGGGGGGAAAGGCGGAACACCAGCACACGACCCCAACCCTGCGAAACCACCGCACTGTCTTAACTGTGAACAACCATGCACCCAAATTTCAACCGTGCCCAATCTATTCCGTGAAAAAATAAAGATACAGTGACAGAAAAATTTTTTCCTGGGGCGAAGCGTCGTTCCAAGCAAGGAATCCAGTAGACTTCAGATCCTTTTCCAGCATTTTTGAGGCCCCGGGGGTAACCTAGCTCCAAAACCCCAAGCCTCCACCCAGCAGCGCATTTCTCCTGCCAGGTTGTCTATAGATTTCCCCTGAAGATACGGCCTGTATCCAAGGGGAAAAGATTTTAACCAAATACAAAATAAAAAAAAACCCAGCCCCAAAAACTTCTACTGAGCCCCCTTGAAACTGATTCCAATAGAAATCGACACCAACCAAAACCCTCGCCAAATTGTTCCTCCCACTCCCAAACTCACACTGGAAGATTTCCAACCCTTCAGATCTCTATCACCGGCAAAACACCGGGACACCCCTGACACGGGGCCCTTTAAAACGGCAGGACGTTTTCTGCTGTGGATGAAGCCCCTCAAATTTTCTTTTCAAGGTGAAAAAGAAAAAAAAGGGCCCAAAGAAATAAAATTTCCTTGAATGGCTCTCTCTGGAACTTGAACGGTTTTCGCATACGTTTAAAGAATTAGTCATACCCCCCGCCACAGACCATTTATAGTATGTCTCCGGAAACTCATCTTCCCTAACCACCCCTCTGCCTCCCCGGATTCCAAACCTATCGGTTTGACCAAGATGCCGGATTCTTCAGGAGGTGTCGCGGTTCTTATCCGAGACCATCTGTTCTGAGGAACAATCGTTCAACGCCCTTCAAACGTATGCGTCCGATATATCTGCCGTCCTTCTCATTGACGGTGTAATATATACATTCCTCCGGCCAAGCCCCAAAGAGGAACGGAAAGTTTTTTCCCAGCGCCCCCCCCTTTTTTGTGGGGGGATTTTTCCCCCACAACCCCGCCTGGGGAGCACGGGGTCATGCCCCAGGGTACTATTATCAATATATTATTGACCAGCAGAACCTAATTCTTCTAACTCGGGGGAAAATACACTTTTTTTCCACAGCGTCAAACACTTTTCGTCAATAGATCTGGCATGCAGTCCACCCTCTATCTACCATCTTAGAGTGGACTTTTTTGATGTTACTGGGGAGCGACCACTTTCCTACCATGGTACGTTTTTAATATTCCCAGTTTAGACGCTCCCGTTCACCTCGCTGGGTAATCCACGAGCTGACTGGAATACATTCAGGGGGAAATAAACATTCAGAAAACCCGTTCAAGTAACGTTGATGTTAGTCCCCCAACACTGACGCCGTTCTTCGCGCAAACCAGAACCCCGAAGTCTGCATGCGCCCACACATCCCTGTGCCTTGGGGAATAAGGACTGCTCGACGGCAGGCCCCCGAAAAAGGCACTTCACGTCTTAGACATTATCCAACTGTGACAACCTTATCGAATAAAAAAGATGTGGGCGAGGGCAAGGAAAATTTTGTAGAGAGAAGAAAAGGAATCGGGAAGCATCGTCTCTCCAACTGCCACCCCCACCACCCCTGGTAGGAGAAGAATCCCCAGAAAAAAGGAAACCTCTTCTCCAAACACGGTGCTTCTTCTCAAAAGGGGGAAATGATCATTTCAGATGAGATTGTAGGGAACTTGCCACGTACAGAACAGATGTCAAGCTCGGCAATCGCCCTCATTTTCTTGATCAAAAGAGGATGGAGTGTCGTCCGCGGGAATTCTCCCCCAGAAAACTGCCGATTACAACACCCCTTTTTTCCATTAAACTGCGCTGCGCTCTTGCATTGGGAAAAGAACTGCCCCCAGGTCCGAGGGGATACATAATCTAATGCCAACATCTTCCTGATGAGGAATGAAATTTCCTTTCCTCTTGTTTAATCGTATCGGGAAGAGCACACTTTCCCTGTTCAATGGCGAGAAGCCATAGTCTTCCAGCTTTGAAGGAGGGAAAAGATCGGTCGTTGCCTGACTCCCGCCCCTCGCTCCCCGCTGCCTGTGAAAAGTATTGGAACGGATGGTAACCAGCGCTTGGTCTGACCCTGGGCGCAAAAAACCTTAACCCCCGGCGGCCGGCCCCCTTGGACCATCTTTCATTTTGGAAAGAAAACAACCCTTGTCCGGGAAACACCTTGGGGCCCTCTATTTAATAGAAGGCCTAGACACCCCGGGGTAGGGCATTTTGCCCCATTGGGGGGTTGGGGTTCCCCCAAAAATTTTTTATCAAAAGATCATTCCGAGTTCGCATTGGTGAAAAACCGTCTAGCACCACCCCCCGAAAACGGCTTTCCCCCGGGTCGGTGCTAAGTGTCACCGTTTGCCATTGCCATAAAAGGGCGTCGGTGGGCGGGGAAACCAGTAAAGGCATCGCTGTTTGTGGACGATTTTGCCATCTTTGTTCGTCCAGTAGCATCAGTGTGATCCAGGGACCAACTGGTGCTCAAAGCCCATGAATGGAGCTGGTATCCGCGTTAAAGGTGCATACCCCCCCAAATTGAGTGCATTCAACTGACGCGGGGGGCCACCCCGGAAAGGGCGAGCTATTCTATTATCGTCCATGGAGCTAAAGTGTCGGGTCTCATAGCCATCCGTGTCGCCGAATTATTATCCACCCAAAATAGAATCATCGAATACTTAAAACACTACCCCAGCCCCAGGCATACGTTTAAAGAAATTTTTTGGGGGACTTAATTTCAACTTCCCACCCTGAAAAGCCCCCGACCTGACCCCCTCTTGAAGCTTCTGCCCCCAATATTGACCTCAGACTCCAATTTTTCCAAACATATCGCGTCGCTGGTTTACCAGATGCATTTTCAGGCAGGGGGAATTCCCCCACCATCTATTCTTAACAGAGGGTTTCATCTGAAACCATGCAGTGGCATGTAGTTTTATTGTATCAAGACCACCAAATCATACGACTACATTCCCAGTGCATTTATTTACTGCAGATGTATGCAATTCGGGGAGGCCCTGAAATACATCGATCGCGGCTGCGGGGTTTGTTTCTGGTCTGACTCTCTCAGCTCCCTTCAAGCAGTCTCACGCCTGCGTCAGACTTCCATAAATCAGCGAACCTCATTCATTTTTGGTCTTGCCACTATGACTTGGTCCTTATTTGGGGCCCGGGCCCGGGGGGGAACATCACGGGAAAACAGCTGGCGCCCGGAAGCAAAATCAGCGACCGAGGATACACATTGACATCCCTGCTGTACCATTGTCGGAGTTAAGGCTTCTAAACGATCCATTTTAGAGCGTGGAAAACAAGTGGCACAAATATTTTTTAAACTTAGGGGTTAAAACCGTAAACCCTTTGGCGCCCCCCTTTCCCGTTTTGAGGCGCGGGGAAGAATTTTTAAACCCCGCCTTTTTGGACACTCCCACTTTTCCCATTTTTTCCTCCTTCGGGGGAAAGTCCTCCCAACTGTGACCCGGGCGGTTCTTTCGGGGCCCGTGCATTGCACAAAACGAAACCCGGAAGACATGCCCGGCAACTCCAGGAGGTGCTTGGGGACGCGATTTGCACTCAAAATCTTTTTTTTTTTGAGAAAAGTGGAATCTTTTTTATTTGAGTGGATGGACAATATCTTATGTAGTTTGTTTTGGGCCCCCTTTTCAGCAATTTTCATTTTATGATAAATTTTCGGGAAAAATTTTATTTTCCCTTTTGCCCTTTTTTGTAACTAAGGGGAAATTATGCCCTTTTTTAAATAATGTTATGCTTTTAATTGAGGGGTTGTTTTTTCAAACTTACTGCACCCTTTAAAATTTTTACAGGGGCCCCAAAGACCTGGGAGTTGGGCCCTCTAAACCAAATAATCAATCAATCAAATCATTTCACTCTAAAAATTTGTTGACAATTTCCTATATTTGAGTGGGGAAATTTAAATTAAAAAACTTAATAAATATATTATATTTTTCAATTAGAATCAATTCAATGAATTTAAATTTAGGGCTATATTATTTCATGATGTGCAATGAAACTTTGTTTGGGCCTTTCCTCTTATGCAAGTTTGTTGTAAAACAACCTTCCCGGTTAAATAAGGAATTTAAAAACTCAAAAAGCAAAGGAAGGGCCCCGGAGTTTTGGGAAAATTTCAATTTATTTGTGAGCATTTAGAAATGAAAAAACGATCATAAGTTGTACAAGGTCAAAAACATTTTTCTTTTTTCTCATCTTAGACTATATTTTGGGTTGACAAGGATAAAAAAGAACTTTTGGAAAATATTTTCTTATTTAGACTTTTTAGTGATGGGGGTTTAAAAAATTGGGTATCTTTTAAATTATTAAGTTGATTCATAATACAAGTTTAATATTTTGATGACTTTCATTTGATAGGTTTTAATCTGTCCCAAAAATTTTTTTAGGAACATTTTTTTAATTTTCTTTTTTTTTCATAAATACCTTCAATAAACCTTCAATTTTTTTATTTTTTGTTCTAATATATCCTTTTATTTTTGCCTCAACGGGGCTTCCCGGGGCAAAGAAATGGTTGGGGAAATAATGCAAAATTTTCCTTGCATTTGGGAAAGGAAAAAATTTTTTCCCAAAAAGATCCCAAATATAGATGCGCCTAATAATACACAAGGGTAGATAATTATGACCCATTCCATTTTTGATTTCAAAAAATTCAGTCAATCCGCCATCATATCTAGTTGTATATTCATCACAGTCTATGTTAAATCTATTACTGACAGAAAATTTTATCATCCTTTTCATTATTTGCGCGTGTGGCACGACAAAAAAAAGAAAATTTCAAAAGTACACTTTGATCTCAACTGTTATTATTTTTTTTTATCTGAAAATAACTTTTTTTTACTCCCTTGATGTTCACCTCTTTGTCTAGACTCAGCTAGACTAAACCACCAAATTAAAAATTTTAAGAGTTCAGTAGAAAATAGAGATAGCTTGTTCACTGTTTTTTCCAAAATTTAATTTCTAATCCAATTATTAATATTTTCCCTTCATTCAAATATTAGAAGTCCTCTTCAGTTTAATATACCTAATTGTATGGGCAACCCCCAACGAAATACTTTGTTTATATCCATACAAAAAAGGGGATTTTTTACAAACATCAGGAATCAGCTTTTTAAACTACAACTATTTCTCAAACCCTTACTAGTCTTACCATAGGCTGAAAAGGGCCAATTGTTTTGTCATTTTCATTGTTTTTTTTTTACCTTAACCTTAATTTTCTTCCCGGGCATTTTCCATTCATTTTTTCAAATATTTCTTCCCGTTGTCACTTTAGCTATTAAAAAAAATTTCTTTTAGTGTAAAGGGCTGTATTTTTCCCCCCCTCCCTTCCCCCCTTCCCCCCTCTCCCCCCTCTCCTTTTCCTTCCCCCCCTCCTTCCCCCCTTCCCCCCCTCCCTTCCCCCCTCCTTCCCCCCTCCTTCCCCTCTCCTTCCCCCCCCTTCCCCCCCTTCCCCCTCCTTCCCCCTCCCTTCCCCCCCCTCCTTCCCCTCCTTCCCCTTCCTTCCCCTCCCCCCTCTTTTCCCCCTCCCTTTTCCCCCCCTTTTCCCCCCCTTTTTCCCCCTATTTTCCTTTCCCCCCTCCCTTCCCCTCCTCCCCTCCCTCATCCCCCCCTCCTTCTCCCCCCCCTTTCCCCTCTCTTCCCCCCCCCCTCCTTTCCCCCCCCTTCTCCCCCCTCTCCTTTCCCCCCTCCTTCATCCCCCCTCTCCTTCCCCTCTCCCTTCCCCCCCTCCCCCCTCTCCTTCCTCCCTTATCCCCTTCATTCCCCTCCCATTCCCTCCACCCCCCCCCATTCCCCCCTTTTCCCCCCTCTCCTTCATCCCCTCTACCCCTCCTTCATCCCCTCCTCTTTTTCCCCTCTCTCCCAAACTAACCCCCCCTTTTGACGTATGTAGATTAAATAGGTAGGTTAGGACAATTTTCCTAGGCCTTTGTGGTGATAAAGTATATTTGCATCATCCCTTTTTCCTCTTATCATCTCTTTTTAATGTTCTTTTCCAGGTTTTTTAAAACTTTTTATCTACTGTCAAAAACAACTTCTTAGCTTTTATGATGAATGCTTTTGTATGTATTTTGACCCCCTTATCTTGCAATTTATTTTACAGATTTTTCCTAGCTTTTTTCCTCATAAATGTATCTTTTATTCCCTTCCTCCAACTTTTTTTTTGATCCCTATATTTTTGGTTAGTCTTATATATTTGCAACAATTAATTTCGTTTTTTCATTTTGATATTTTTTTGTTCATCTAGGGCTTTTCCGTTAAATTTTTACAACCCCCCTTTTCCCAAATTTAAAAATATCTGTCCCCAGTTTCTACCCCGTATTAACTTTTTATCTTTTGTTTAAAAGCACGTATTTTGTACATCTCAGCTTCAATACTTTAAAATACCATTAGATACCACAATTTTTGAAAACTTATTCTGAGCAACTTCTTTTTGACTCAGTTGTCATTGATTTAACCCCTTTTTTTTTATAAATTTTTAAAAATTTTAACCACAAATTAATCACCTTTATTGTCTGCTCAATTTTTATCCCCTTACGTAATGTGTTGTTTTTTTCTCCAACCTTTGGAGTTTGACCTAAACACCCATTTACATTACACACATTCACGTACCTAACCTTCCTCTCACCCTTTTTCAAATCATCTTTTTTCATCTAGAAAATTAAATATGCAAAGAAAACACTTACCCATTCAGCCTCCCTTTCAGCTTCTTTTCTTAATTTTCCTTTTTTAATTTCCCCCTAATTTTTCTTTTTTTTAAGCAATGTTTATTCTTCGCCCTTTTTATTTTCCCGACTTTTTACTTGCATACCTGCATTTCTGCCCAAATATCAGCCATATGTAAAGTTTTTTCCTTTGTTATAATAGTTTTATAAGAAAGAGGAACGTTAAATTTCTTTAATAAAAATTCATTATGAAAAAAAAGATTTTTTACTAGTATAACCTAATATCATGTTCAATAATGAAAGTTTTAAAAGTTAAAAAATGCAATTACATGAATAGACTTATTGCCTGAAATTTTCTTGAAGATACATTTTATTTGATGAAACAAGTTTTTAAATGAAAGAAAGGGGTACTAAAAAAAAATGGATAAACACTAATTTTAAAATTTTTCGTTAGTTATCTTTTTTTAAAATTTCATTGCTGTTTGGGTTATTATTTGGGGATTTGTGGTAGCTCAATTCTTTTTTTTCCTTTTTTTAAATTTAGGGTTTCGGGGAAAAAAATAGTTAAACCCTTTAAAAGTTTTAATATATTTTTTAAATACAAGAAGCAAACCTCTGGTTTTAATTGCCATCGATAGTATAGTGTTTCCCAAACGGCTTTCTAAAAATCCCTTTCTACATAACCCTTAACTTTTTGGGAAACTGTTGATTGAAAAATAGAACCCCAATGTTCACATGGTTTTATTTTTGTAGATATAAAATTTTATAAATAAATTAAAGGGACCATCACACACTACCAGGGAAAAGAGTAGTATTGGGATGAACAAGCGCCCCGAGCAAAAATGGTGGCAAGAAACAAAAGGGCTTTGGGAGTTTGGGATTTAAAACAGAGGAGTCCACACCAGGGCCCGCTAGGAGGATAATGACTATAAATAGAATGCTTTTCCCCTTTTCCCGTCTGAATAGATAATATGATAAAATATATCCAGAAAGTATAAGGATATGCTTTAAAATTTGTTTGGTTTTTAAACGCACAGATATCCCTTAGTGGTAAACTTTGTGTTTGGGGGTGTTATTTTAATGAATGAGGCTTTTTAAATTTTTTTTCACACGCATTTGCAAAATAAAAAAAGCTTTAAGCCAAAAAAAAAGGTGTTTAAACAAAAAGCCCCTCTCTCTTTCTCTCTTTCCCCCTCTCCCCCCTTTTCCCCTCTCTCTGCCCCCTTTCTTCCCCCTTCTCTTCTTCTCTCTTCACTCTTTTCTCTGCCTTCCCCTGGCCCCCTCTGCCCACCTCTCTCTTGCCTCCCTTTTCTCCCCCTTCTCTGCCTCACTTTCTCTGCCCCCCCTCTCTGCCTCACCCCTCTCTCTGCCCTCTCTCTCTGCCCCCCCACTCTCCCCTCCCTCCTCTCTCTCTCTGCCCCCCCTCTCTCCCCTCCCCCCTCTCCCCCCCTCTCTCTCTGCCCCACTTCCCTCTGCCCCACTCTCTCCCGCCTCACTCTCTCCCCTCTGCCTCACTCTCCTTCCCCTCTCTCCCCCTCCCCCTTTTCTCTGCCCACTCCTCTCTGCCCCCCTCTTTCCCCCCTCTGCCCCTTCTCCCCTCGCCCCCACTCTCTCCCCTCCCCTCCCTTCCCCCCTCTCTCGCCCCACTCTCTCTCTCTGCCCCACCTTTCCTCCCCCTCTCTATTTCTCTCTGCCTCACCCCCTCCTCTCTCTCTCTGCCCACCTCTCTCTCCCCCCCTCTGCCCACCTTCCCCTCACCTCCCCCTCTCCCCACTCCCCTCCCCCTCCTCTCCTCTGCCCCCCCCCTCTGCCTCACTCTCTCCCCTCTCTCTCCCCCCCCTTCTCTCCTCCCCCTCTCTCTCCCACCTCTCTCTCTCTTCCCTCACCTCTCTCTCCTTCCCCTCCTCCTCCCCCTCTCCCCTCCC
>CAXIVR010000211.1:0-21114 GCA_964035755.1 Teleogryllus oceanicus | reverse complement strand
CTTTGGGGTTTTGCTTTAGACACAAATTTTAACTTCATTATGTTTGCACGTCTTCTAGAATTTAGTGGGAAATATATTATTTACATTATCGTTTTCATGTTTTTGGGTAAGAAGTATTTCTTGACGAAGGACATGATGGATAAGAGCCCACATTTTATTACTGATTTATCCTTGAAAATAGATTTTATTACATGGAGCGTTTTTAAAAATTCATATAGTATATGACTAGTGAGTATCACAAAATTTTTGAAAAGGGCACAGATTTCACTTCCCCATAGCATGTCATACGCAGTTTTAACTGTTTTTAATGTAAAGTAAATGAAATAAAAAATTAATAAATAATCTTTTTAAGGCTTATTTTATTTCTTTGCTTCGATATAAACTTTTGAAATAATTGGCTAAAAGTGACTTGTTAATGTCTTTCAATTCATAAATAGTAATTGATTAAAATTTTTTTTAAAAAAAATTTTAAACCCAAAAATTTGTTTTTAATAAAATTCACCTAGTTCATAAACTTAGGGGAAGGAGTTTCAGATAATGCTGCTAGTTGCATAGCTATTTATGAAATGTAGACAATTTCATACACTTCTGAGTGCTAAAACCCTGTAAGGATTTGATTTAGACTCGAGCTGATTTTGTAAGCGTGATTTTTATGATTTCCGTGACTTCTAATATAATGTTTTAATATGTTTATAAAATATGTAATATTGTCAAAATTGATAAAAATAATAAAAAAGATTTAGATTATTGGAAATCGTTATTACACATCGAATAAGGTTTTTTATTCAAAACAAAATCCTTTATTTGTCACAAATACACGTGTGTGTGTGTATATATAAAACTAAAAACAGGAAATTGAATAATGTCTTATCATCTTTTGGGTTTAAAAGCAATCAAATTGTACCCGGTTTCCTGAATCTGTTATGGACTCATTTTGAAAAGGTTTTACCCTATGAGTTTGGCTTCGATGCTTGAAAAAGAGAAGATCTTATTAATCACACCATGTAAAAGTTTGTATAATTTGTCAAGTTAATTAGTGCTTTTAATGGAAATACATACATAAGCATGAAAATGCAAAAAATAACTACCAGAAAATCGTTCTCCGGAGAAAAATTTTCCTTATGCAAACCGTTCCCGATTTGTACTACTGACGGGGATATTGTGAAACGGTAGTCCATATTTAGGGAAATCAAAAAGATGCGTATACACTCAAGCATATGTTGTCTATTCCTAACAGTGTAAGTAAAATTTGAAAAAAGGCGATGTTTTTATACTCAATTGGGGATTTAGGACATACAACAAATGTTATTAGATAATTGTTTATTTATTATGCCGACATTAAAAGGCAAAAGAAAAAAATTGCCTGCCGAAGAATCAAACGATTCTGACAGTTACATAACTACGATGGGGTTTTAGAAGCGTTCAGCATTATTAGGAAAATTTTAAATTATTACACTATCAGCTAGACAATAAACTATTTCCCCGTTTTGAATAAACTATTTCTTTATGTTAAAATAGCGTTTAATCAAAACTTGTATGGGGAAAATGTTGAATTTTAACGAAGGATTTTAGGAAGAAATTGTGTCATATCAATGCTAGAAAAGATTTTACAATACTCTTACAGTAGAGGTTGATAGCTGGGCAAAAACGTTCCATTTTAAAGAAATTTTCTTCAGAGATTTTAGACTTCCCAGAATTAACTGATCAAGAAATAATAATTTTCTTCACGGGAAAAGAACCAGCTTTGCTCAATGGTGTTTTGCTGAAATTATGGGGCATAATGATGCGATTAATCTTAACTATTATAAACCTAAAAAAATGTATTGTAAGTAAACATCCAGTCGCGACACTTCAATCGAAAGCAGATAAAGTATAAGTTGAATACAAGCCGGATTCACGGTTTGCAAATATTCTGCAGTATACATGTATTTGTCCAAATGGTTTGAGAACCCTTGGTTGCTGGTTCTCAAGTTGCGACTATCACTTACTACTTGTCTCATGCAAGGAACTTGTCGCGCATTGTCAGGCCCGCTGCAATTTTATCTAAGATGTTTATTATATTGAACCTGTAATCAACGAAAAATAGTGATGACGAAAAAAAAGTTACCTGAATATCTCGTAAAAAGCAAGTGATAAAATTGCATCCCATTTCCCCATGCACTTTTAGGGAAAAATGCATTGCAATATTTTTTTGCAATATGTGCAATTGTGTTTAATTATATTTGTAAATTTTATTGTGTGAGGAACTGTCCTATTCCATTTTTTTGAAATAATTAGAGAAAGGGCTAATGAAATACACGTTGATGCGACTTTGAAAACAAATTAATCAATCTTTCAGACAATGTAATTGTACCAGTGGCGTCATTCTATGGAATGAAGGGAATGAGTCATTCCCTAAGCAAAGCAGAGAAAACCCTCGATATTTAAAATATTCGTTGCTTTGGCCAGACAAAACGTTTACTCAATCTAAGATTCTGGTTAAGTACCAGTGGGAACCGTAACAATCGATGTTTTCAAAACGGTTTTAGTTTCATCTCGTAACGTCAGCGAAATTTTTGGAAGGGGGAGGCATTCGATTTGTCTTGTCGGGGAAAAGTCGGCTTGATCGGATGCGGGAAAAATTTTTCTCATACGTTCCGTTGTGATCGGCTGGTAGCTGTTTCAAGTCTGAAAGAATTTTGGCTTTTGAGAGGTTGATACACGCGCGAACTTACATCATATCAGTGTAAGATAAAGTACATAATAATATCGAGAACGTTTATCTTAAGGTAAAGAAAGGTTCTAAAAACAAATTTTCTTTGTGTTCCGTTCTGCAGTTCTCTCGGGGATTGGTAACCATTCCGCGTAGTAATCGTGGCATCTAGCGAGGAAAGTGGAAACTGGGCAGGAACCAGGGGAGGACGATGACAGATTTAGGGGCCCTTTGATCCCTCCTGTTAACTTTGTCCCCTTCTGCAACCTAGTGCTGGTCAGTGAGAGAAGGATTGAAGGAAAATTTTCTTGTGCTTTTGGCCTTTTGTTGTTGTTTTGAGTAGTGGTATCGCGAGTAGTGCTGTCACTTTAATGTCATTGAAAAAATTTTGACGCAACATGCAAGGGAAGAAAGAAAATGTACGTTATCTGAGGTGGAAAAGTCATGAATGAGGCTGTGGGGAGGACAACAGCAAAACAATGGCGCAATGAGGTAGGTCATATAAAAAGGTAATTTCGAAGGCATGGGAAGACGAAGGAATTAAAAAAATTTGAAGAAATTATTTCTCTTAGTATTAGAGTTCCATCCGTCCAAACAATCATCAGGGGGAAGTGATTGAAATAAGTGGAGTTTTTCCCTTTATAACAGTAATTTGTTTGACAATTAAAAACTGTGAAAATAGTAAATCTAGTAGAAATTCTTATGTTTAAAAGCACAACACAATGTTAGAGAACATCTCGGGTAAATTAGTCAAGTGGAAAGCAGCATTTGAATAGGACGAAAACTGCAGTTGTGACGACGACACATGCAGTCATCCCCACTGTACCGCTTGTCCTTCCCCACCGCGATCGGGCGGCCCTCGCACTACTCCCCGACCGCTCTAGCACGTGCTCAACCTCCTGGCGTGGTAACGCCGCCCGCACCCAGCCCGCCCTCAAGTCGGTTCTTATTTTAATAAGACCACTGGACGATCAATTGTCGGAGGATAAAACATTACTTTTTGAGGAATCACCGTACACAGGAATTGCAAACGTAGGGTTTGGGATCGTATTCCCTGCTCTATTAGGGGATAAATTCTACCAGAATTGCCGCGAGAGTTGATACCTAAAATAGTACAATGATTGCAATCAGAGAAAAAACAAGAAATACAGTTGCAGGAAACAAAACGTGAAATTTGCCGTGAAATTTCAACAGCAAAAAATCCAAAGAATGTGGAAAGTGCAAGAAATCAGTAGAATGCACATCACATCCATTGTTTGTAAAGATAGCAAAAAACATTATTACTGAACTGTATAATACATTTCAAATCATGTATGAAAGTGTATGCTCTTATTTCCATTTTATGAAAAGAAAACATATTCTTTAATGCACTGATGGATTTTAAATTTATATTAATAATTTAAATAACAAAGTACTCAATAAAATAGGTTAAGAATGTACGAATTATATTTGTATTAAATAACAAAGTACTCAATAAAATAGGTTAAGAATGTCCCGAATTATATTTATAACTGTACCGAATTATATTTGTTTATGATGTTAGCATTTACGCTACAAATTTTCCCGGGGGTCCTTTTTCCCTCAGGCGACCTGTTACGTCGTTTGCAAGACGTGATTTTTCCCCGAGATAATATTCACATTTTGTGAAAATTCATATCATTAAGTGTTTAACGTTTTATACATTGACTTTCAAAACCAACTAAAATTGTCATCGCACTCACTGAATTGTACTTCCAATTGTTTTGATTTCAGGTGGAGAACTAGATCCTCTGAGTCGTCGTGTTTTGGTTTGCTTCCAACGACGAATTTGAAAAGAAGATCATTCCACATCTCAACAGCATTACCCAGAACGGATTGATTATTCAAAATATTTAATGTTTAACAAATGTCAAATTAATTTAATTTTGTAGGTTGCAGTATCAAGGTCATATTTGTCACAAACCAAAGAAGACGCCAACAAATGTCTACAATTGTAATAATTACAGAGTAAAATATAAATTTGAAGTTGGAAAGATAATTTTCTATTTTTCCCTCAAACGTTTTCCTTTGCAACTTGCAGTTAAACACACGCTTTGTTTTCAAATAACACATTCAAATAGTAGGTACAGAATGGTACAGACTTTCTCGTAATATATTTTTTTTAATTTCTTGGCGTTGACTGGCTTTACGGTCTTGTCCAATACTTTGCCAGCGGCACTCTCTCGCCCCAAACTACTTTTTATCACATTTTGTCAGTTTCGGTTTGTCAAAGTAAAATCGTCATATTACTTCAAGAATATTAAAGAAGAGTAAAACCTCATAATAAGTGGAAATTTTTCAATTTCAAAATTTACTTTTAAGAATATGGGGTTTGCGTACTTAAATGCGAAATTGAAGCTCTTTTTCACAGGAATATATTGAGTTTTTGAAAACCTCATTTAAAGTCATCTGAATAACTTCCACTACAAATGCAGTAGTGTTTAAAATCGCTGGAAATGTGCAAATTAACGGCCTGAGAGATTTATCACAATTACATTTGTGTAATTTGAAAACAAAAGAATACACTAAAATGAGGTTTACATAATATTAAAAGGTGCAATTCGCACTATCCGTTGGAAAAGAATTGAGAAAAAAATTTGGAGCCATTTTTGAGAAAATGGCGTCTGAGCGTTTCTAAACATTGCGGGAAAATGGAACTCATTTTCACAAAAACTGCTGAGTTTTTTGTGAAACTCTATATGACGTAATTTAAAACGCATGTGCCCATAAATGCAATAATGTATACAAATTGTTTAATGAAATATTACTGACGAGACAAGTCAAAAAAATTTATTTGTTTAAATTTGAAAAACAAAAAGATACAGTAATATGGCCTTTTTCATCTTATAGAGTGCATTTAACCCCCCTACCAAACGTTTAAATAAAAAATTTGGGGTCGTTTTTGAGAAAATCTTGTAAGAATCTTGAAAAAAAAAGAATTTGGAGAAATTTTTGGAAAATTTTCAAAATGTCAAAAGGGGGCTTCATGTAAAGTACCCCCAAATTTTCAAAGAGGTTTTCCAAACCGCAGCGCCTCGAGTCGAGTCAGATCGACCGGAAAATATCCATTGCGGAAAAAATCATACGTATGGTTTTTGGCGCTTGTGGGGTTCACAGACGGACAAAGGGACAAACGGACCAGACGGACAGGGGGAGACGGACAGACGGACAGACGGACAGACGGACAGAGGACAGATTGACAGAGGACAGACGGACAGACGGACAGGGCGGACAGACGGGGGGACAGAGGATAGACGGACAGACGGACGGACGGACGGACGGACGGACGGACGGACGGGCGAACGGACGGACGGGCGGAGACGGACGGAGACGGGCGGACGGACGGACGGACGGAGGGAGGAGGAGGGAGGGCGGAGGGCGGACGGACGGACGGAGGACGGACGGACGGACGGAGACGACGGACGGACGGACGGACGGACGGACGGACGGACGGACGGGCGAGACGGACGGATGACGGACGGACGGACGGACGGACGGACGGATGACGGACGGACGGACGTTTGAAAAACTATACAAGAAAGAAAGATACAAGGGGAAGCAAAAGTATACAAGAAAGTAAAAAATTTTTATCCATTTTGAGCAAATGGCGTTTGGGGGTTGCTGAAATTGTGAAAATGTAAGCTCATTTACACGATAATTTTGGTTTTCGAGAAACTTCATAAGACATCATCTAAAGCATATTTATTCATTAATGCGGGCAATGCGAACATCATTTAACAAATTAGCCGCTAATGTAAATATTAATCGTGTGACAAGTCAATGAAATAAATTTGTGTTTTTCGAAAAACAAAATAATAAAGCAAAATGACGTTTATGTCATCTTATAGAATACATTTAAACTAACACTACCCAACGTTTTAAACGATTTGAAGCATTTTTTTAAAAAAAATCTTGTTCTTCATTTTATCGTATGGAGGTATATACAGAGTATTTCGTAGTGTGAGAAAGTTACGTAATGCTGCAGAAAATCGGGTTTTGAGATTTCAACGGAACTACACGTTTTTGGGGGCCCGTGATCCAAAAACGGTTTATTATCAAAAAGTCCGCCCCGTCCGTCCGTCTGTCCTCTCCGTGAATACTATTAGCGCCTTCAGAAGGATTTTTCAAAATGCGTATTTCCCGGGCTATTGTCTGACTCGACTCGAGGCGCTGGGTTTTGAAATAACTTCAAAATTTAGGGTACTTTACTGAAGGGCCGGCGGGCATTTTCAAAATTTTCTCAAAACGGCTCCAAATTTTTCTTCCAATTTCTTGTAAAAAAAGAGTAACTTAGATAATGGATAGTCCAATTTTCATGGTTAACTCTGAATTTTCGAAAACTGCAAAATTTTGATTTTTTCGGCACCTTCCTAAACAATAAAATTAAAGATAGGGTATTTCCTTCAAATGAAATTTGGTGCAATATTTGCCCAAATTTTAAAAGTAACAAAACAAGAATTTCTCGAAAACGGCTTCCCAAATTTTCTTTAAACGTTTGGATAGGGTAGTGCAAATGCCCTCAATAAGATGACATAAAAAACCATGTTGTAATATTCTTTTGCTTCCAAAAAATTTCAAAAATTTTAACTTGTCTCTCACGTCGTTAAATATTTACATTAGCGGTAATTTCTTCAAATCTATCATTTATTAGTATATTGCTTTAAATAATGTCGTATAAAATTTTTTAAAAATCAACAGTTTTTTGTTAATATAACCCCAAAATCCCATTCCCAATCTCAATCCCGAAGCTAAACACAATTTCTCAAAAAGGGCACCAAATGTTTTCTTCAAACTTTTCCAACGGTAGTGCTAATTGACCGTTAAAATGACATAAAGTGAAAAATTGCTGGTTGCAAACACTTTTGCTAGTTTATGTGTAGTATAATATTGCGTAGCGTTTAGAAACAATGTGATCTGTGTATCATTAGTTTTTTCTAAATTGAGAAAATATTTATGCACATTTTCGTTACCAGAGCCCATCAAAACTGTTTTTCTGCCAAAAATTCCGTTTTATGACGCACGATTACAACTTTTTTAACGAAGAACTTCGTAACGCAAAACAGTATCCTAAGTTCTACTATTGGGAAACCCGAAAATTTGGGAAAACATTTTAAAAATGTATATTGGGGCAATAGGTGGCAGCTGGCAACAGAGTGGGGCAAGATCGTAAAAGCAGACCACACCAGGAAATTAGAAAACTTTACTATGAGAAAGCCCGAGCCATTCTATCGCACAACAGTTTACGTTCTCGGATACGAGTGCATACAGAGTATACGTAGTATACTTGTATTTCTGATACGTAGTACAGAAAGTGATGTAATGCTGCGGAAAATCGATTTCGAGATTTCAACGGAAATGACATTTGGGTTCCTAATACGGAAAAGAGTTTTTTTTTTTTATTTTCAAAAAGTCCATCTGTCGTCCGACTGTGAACACCAATAGTGCCTAAACAATGCGTGATTTTTGCCAAATGGAAGAAACCTCTGTCCATCTGGATAATCGAAGCTTTGGAATTTAAAAAAATGCTTTAAAATGTGGGGTACTTTACATGAAGTCCTCGACTTTTTCAAGATTTTCAAAAAAGCTCAAAATTTTTTCTTTAAATTTTTGTAGGAAAATAGTAAATTACACTTATAACAATGGCTTATGTCATATCGTCAAATCGTAAAAACGATTAACTCTGGATTTTCAAAAATTGAAAAGTTTGTTTTTTTCATCTTCGTAGAACTACATAATTGAAGATAGAAATTTTCCTTCAAATTAAATTTACTGTCCATAATCAGTCCGTTCATTCAGGTTGCAATTTTAAAAAAATTACAAAACATATTTCCTCGAAACGGCTCCAATTTCTTTCTTTAAACGTTTGGTAGATAGTGCTAAATGCATGTATAAGATGGCATCAACGCCATATTTCGATATTCTTTTGTTTCTTCAACAATTGAAAATGTTTTTTTTACTTGAGTCTTATGTCGTTAATGGAGATTTTGGGCACGCCATAGTGACAGCGCTATCTATCTTCGGCATGCAGATGCCAAAATGGTGCGAAACTTGTCAAATGCAAAAAGTAGTGGAACTACGCACGCGCAAAGATCGATGGTGTTTTAAAGTTCGAGGTTGCACAAACTTTTAGTATTTACATTAGCGATAATTTGTTCACATTATTGTATTTATGAATAAGTGCTTTAAATAATGTCATATACAATGCCTCGGAAAATCAAATTTTCTGTTAAAATGAGCTCAAAATTCCGTAGTTTGAACCCCTCAAACGCCATTTTCAAAGAATGGCCCCCAAATTTTCTGCAAACGTTTCCCAACGGGTAGTGCTTATTCCTTTTAAATACGACGTAGTTCATTTTGGTGTTTTTTGTTTTTTCAAAAATTTTCTAATTTTTTGAAGTTTTTTCACTTTTTTCACCATTAATATGCAGAGTTACAGTAGTCTGTAAACACTATTGCATTTACGAGTTAAAGTGTTTCAAATGACTTTAAATGAAGTTTTCGAAAACTCAAATATTTTCAGTGAAAGGAGGGTTTAAATTTTGCATTTACAGTGACAATTGAACGCCATTTCAACAAAACGGTCTAAATTTTGAAATGAAAATCGATATTTATGACGAGTGGTACCCTTTTTAATACTCATCTAAAATAATTCGTTCATTATCAGGGAAAATGAAAAGTTGACCAAATTTTTAAAAAAATCTTTTGGGGGACGATAGATGGAACTAAGAGGATGGGGCAAAACCCTAAAGCCAGTCCACACCAAGGAATTAGAAAACTGTACTACAGAAAGTATGTGCCATTTTGTCGCACCACTAGTTTTCTGTTTGAAACACTTTTTGGGAGTTCAAAAAGTAGTATAATATTGACACAAAAAAAATATTGTTATGATTCTAGGTGGTGAATTAAAACTCTGGTATTATTTTAAAAAAAGTTTATTTTGTTTTTTTAAACAATCACTGAAAACACTTGATTTATGTACAGGATAGTTTTCTTTATTATTTTTTGATAATTTTTTATAAATTAAATTGAAAATTTTATTGCTTATTTATTTTTAAAATAGTTTTTATCAGGGAGTTTTTGTTTTTTTTTCCCCCTTTCAAAATTCAAAATTTAAGTAGTATAGACTAGGGTAGGGATCAGAATTTTGAAAATGTGACAAAACCATTTTTCCCCCATAGATTTTATACGATTTTTTAATTTTTGACGTAAAATAAAAAAAAAAAACTTCTTGATTATTTATTTAATTACACTTTTTTTACTGTCGCACAGTCCTAAGAGACCACTGTTCCAGGGGCCATAATCCACGCACGACTAAGCACGGCGTTGGCACGGTCACGCACTGGGCGCAATCACCGCACGTTCGATGCAACACCTCCAGCCCACTTCCCGACTTGACGACCCCGGGGCCCCCGGGCCCCGCGGAAAACCCGGGGGGCCGTCGGGGTTTTTTTGACAGCGAAGCGCCAAGAACACTCTGGGGCTAGCTTGTTCGGGGGAAACCGGAGATATCCAACCGGGATACAGGTTGTTCGAGGGTGCCCCGATGACGCAATCCGCGCATACAGGGAGTTCGGGTGCCAAAATGACGCACTGTAACGAATATTGTGTTATGTTGTATCACCAATTGTTATGATCCCATTTACACAGTAATATTAATAAAAATTAATTTAAAATAATGTAGATGAAATGATTTGCAAATGTGCTTTTGAGTGGACCCATAGATCAATTACAAGACCTTAACAACCACAGATATCTATGATATTTGTTTCTTCCCGTATATAATAAGTTTAATTTACTTTTTCGCATAATAAGACCGAACAATAAGTGGATATATCTACAATTGAATATGGAGTTAATCAAAGAAATTGCTTAATTTTTAAGTGACCTACAGGACACGATAGTAACGAGTAGACCGCTTCAAGACGTTTATATTCATTCCGAGTGTAACATTTGCATGTACATTTTCTTGGTTGGAAAGACACCAAACCATTTAGCAAAGACCTTACATCGAATTTAATATGTTAATAAAAATATATTTAAACGTGCTTATACGTAGCCATAAAATTCCAGTGTAGCCTAAATTTTTGCTGAATGTATGTTTATAAAACAAGGGAGTATAACTTTTTCAAGGTACAATTTTATTGAACGTCATTACTGTAACTTTGACAGAAAATCACTAAATTTCGTTTAATATAATGTAAATCAAATAGTAATTTGTAAGAATGTGCCTTTAAGTGGATACCGATCACCATAAGATGGACGGTAATCAACTGTGATTGTATTCTCGCAAATGTATACTGGCTGAATTACCTATTTTAAGGAAAGTATGGTGATCGTAACATTATGGAAATCAATTAAATATTATTTAATATGACATACATAAACTAATCTAATAAACAAGTTCATTTTATAAGTGGATCTACTGACTCCATAGACACTACAGTTCTTTTCTAAGTTTTATATTCTTCCTAGGTAACATAACTCAACGTGTACAGTTTTAATAAACGCAATAACACTGTGACATTAAGGCAATATACCTTCATTTAGTGTAATATGATGTATAAAATAGTTAACTATTTTGTTTCATGTAGACGAACAGGACAACACTGCATCCTCAATTATACTTATAACATTACATGTTATGTAATGCTGCGAAAAATTTCGAGAAGTCAACGGAAGTAGACGTTTTGGGTTCCCATAATATCACAAAATTGGTTGTTTTACTTCCTCGCTATGGAATAGAGAGTTATGTAATGCTGAGCGAAAAAAACAATTTTCGGCAGAAATTTCTTATTACAGAGCCTTGGTAACAAAAATGGATAAATCCGGTTGGTATATTTGAAAAGTCCTCTAACACGCGATAGAGCCAGAATTAATGTTTTGTGGGCCCTTGGTACCGAAACATCCAATGACGGCAAAACGGCTGTTTCAACGAATATGAGACCTGCACCATTCACTTAACCGTCCTTTACACTATTAAACAACACAATTTAATAAAAAAACGACGGAGTCATTAAAAAATGGAAAATGCTCCTGGGACTTCATGTAAAGTACCACCCAAAATTGCAATATCGGTTTCAAATACAAGGGGTCGCGACATCAGCTATATTAATTGGGGAATATCAATTTTGGAGAAAATCGGCTGAACGGTTTAGCCGCTAGCGTTGTTCACGGACGGACAGACTGACTGACGGACGGACGGACGGACGGACGGACGGACAGAGAGACGTTTTGTCGTCATTCGATTTTTTGGTATCAAGGCCCTATAAGACATGATTTCTAGCTACAGGTTAGAGGATTTTTTTTTCTAAATTTAGCAACTGGATTCATCCACATTTTCATTACCAGAACCCTGTAATAAAGAGTTTTTCTGCCGAAAATTCGCCGTTGTTGCATGCAGCATTACATAACTTTCTCTGTATTCTGCAGGGCGAAAGTAAAAAACTAATGAACGTATAGACATCGTATCATTAACAGAACAACTACATATTTTTAATATGATGTATAGCAAATAATTTGTTAAAATGTTCTTTTAAGGGTACTCAGGAACCATATACATTGTCATCTATTGTGATTGTAGTCGTCCTTAGTATAATATGGTTGAATTTACTGTTTTCATGATCGCATAGACATTGTTATGTTAAGAGAAAATAAGTACAGTTAATTCAATATGGTGTATTTAAAATATTCCTTTAAAATGTGCTTCTTCTCTATTGTAACACAGATGAAAGTTTAATTTTAACTTACTTTTGCTTACTTCGAAAGAAGTGAAAGTATTGTAATCGTGGACCGGAAAATGGCGAATTTCCGACAGAAAAACTCGGATTGGCGGGCCGTGGAAAAATGAGATAAATCTTGTTCCATTATCAATATAATTTTCCCTAATTCGTTGCGTAGTCAGAACCCATGTTTTGTGAGTCCTTGATTCCGAAAACTCGATTGACGACAAAACCTCTCTCTATCCGTCCATCTGTCTGTGGTCAACGCTATTACCGAAACTGTTCAGATGAGTTTCTCCAAAATCGATATTGCCCGATTGATTTAAATGAACTGAAGGCACTGAGTTTGAAACGGATATTTCGATTTTAAGGAGACTTCATATGAAACCTCAACATTTTCAAAATTTCTTCAAAAATAACTCCAAATGTTTTGATTAAACGTGTCCTCGGTTTAGATGAATTCCGATTCTTTGTTAAAGACTTGTGCGTATGCAATATACACCGTTAACTCCTATATTTAATGCATCTTTATGCACTGGAACGTTTCCAGATATTTTCAAAACAACTAAAATTAAACCGCTCTTCTAAAAAGACAACAAAAACGAAATTCAAAATTATCGGCCCATTCTTCTTCCATCAGTTTTTTCAAAAATATTAGAGAGACTTTTAGAAGTATAAAATATTAGAGAGACTTTTTACGTACGAATGGAAACCTTTCTCACTAAACACGACGCGCTTTCAGATTGCCAACATGGATTTAGAAAATCAAAATCAAAAGAAACAGCTATATTTTCTTTTCTTAAAGATGTCGCCTCATCACTGGATCAAAACGAGGCACCTATTGGATTATTTTTAGATCTCTCAAAAGCTTTTGACGTCATTGATCATGACATTTTACTTTCCAAATTACCTTCATATGGAATTCATGTATTGCTCTAGATTGGTTATGTTCGTACCTTAAACAACGATCTCCAGGAGTAGAAATACCTTACTGGAATGATGAAACATTACGTACGCACCTTTCCGACTCCTTGCCCGTTGCATGGAGTTCCTCAAGAATCGATTTTAGGCCCTATTCTGTTTTTACTTTACGTAAACGATATGCCCTCGACGATTCGAACGGAAGAACGGTTCTCTTGCGGATGATACGAACATCCTTTGCAATAAAGAAACCGTAAATAGGACAATATCAGATGTTTCAAATTGGTTCCGAAATAACAAATTAATAGTAAACGAAGAGAAAACGGTTTTAATGCAGTTTTCCATTTCAAATTAACAATTCTCTGCTCCATTGAGAATGAACAGTGACTGATGTTAAGCCAACAAAATTTTGAGGTCTCTCAATTCAGTCAAACCTTAAATGGAACGTCCATTTAAATGAATTGAACACAAAATTAAGTTCATTATGCTACGCGTTCAGAATTCTTAAATTCAGTCAGCCTTCATACTGCTCGTTGTGTATACTTCGCAATGTTCATTCCCGCCTGAGATATGGCATAATATTCTCGGAAATACATCTTATAGCTCCAGTCTTTTAGATTACAAAACGAATTGTACGAATAATAACCAAATCCCACCACGTGATTCATGTAAGTCTCTTTTCATTAATCTAGGAATTTTACCATTACGTGTCTTTTATTTACGAATCAGTGGTTTTGTAAAATGACTTGCTTAAGGGCAGGAATATATTTTCAGAAAATGCCGAAGTGTATTACTATAAAACTAGACGAAGAAATCATATTTATCAGGTGACAGTATCAACAGCTCATTACAAAAAATTCACATACAATACATGTACATTATTTCACAACACTTTGCCAGATGACATTAAACGATTAAATTCAATAGAAAAGTTTAAATCCCAAGTGAAATCGTTTCTGCTGCATAACTGTTTCTATACAATTAGAGACTATACTGAGCATCACAAGAAAAGTAACATTAATTTTAACAATGATACATATGCATTATTTACCATTTGACTGTATAAATGAGTATAAACAACCTATAACAACAGCTTCCGGGACAATGACCCCATCTCGATCAGGTTTTTCGTCCAGTTTCCCTGATCCATTGAGCAAATGCTGAGATGGCCCTTGTTGTTTCTTCTGGACATAAATGTAACTTCATTTTCTGTGCACGTCTTCTAGAATTCAGTGGGAAATACAATTATTCAAATTATCGTTTCCATGTTGTCGCGCCAGGAAGTATTACTCTGAAGGACAACATGGATATGAGCCAAAATTTATTGCCTTTTTATCCTTGAAAATAGATTTTATTAAATGGGAGTTTTTTTCTCTCTTTTTTTTCTCCCTTTCAAAATTCAAAATTTAAGTAGTATACAACTAGTGTAGGGATCACAGAATTTTGAAATGTGCACACAATTCACTTTTCGCCATAGCACGTCATACGCAGTTTTAACTTTCTTTTGACGTAAAATAAATAAATAAATAAATAAATAGCATAAAGACCGTTTACGAGAATAGTACACGGTTAGACGTACCGGTAGGGCGCACCGCGAGTTAACTTAGTCCCAGTCTCGGTGCGGGAAATACCTTTTCTCGGTTGAAAACACTTTTCCCGGTAAATATTGTAGTATAATATAGCAAAAAAGTTATAAATAATGCGAGAAAGTATGTATAATATGTGTTAATACCACTTATTATGAACGTAATGACAGTAATACATTAATGGGAAAATCTACATTTATATTAAAACCATGTAGATCAAATGGCTGTAAAATGTACTTTTAAGAGGACCATAGGACATCATAACACCTAGAGTTCTCTACTGATATTTCTTTCTTCCTTATATAATGAGTTACATTACCTATTTTCATGAACCCAAGAACACCGAAATATTATGGAAATAACTACAAATAATCGACTAGGAGGTTAATCAATGAATTTGCTAAAATGTTATTTTATCTGGCCGAAAGGACACCATAGTAACTCCACTAGCCTATTCCAGGGCGTTTATGTGCATTCCCAGTGTATCATTTGTATGTACTGTCGCTTGCACAAAAATGGGCGATGTCCTGAGCCGAACTTTATCAGAGTTTTCGACTCTGCCCGCCTCTGCGGATCGAGCTGACCAATCTCGCTTTAGCTTCATTTCAGGGAGGCGGACTATTCATCTTGAACATTACAAAATGGCGGTGATCGCGAGTTATATTATAGTAAATATTTGAATATAAATATTAAATCAACCAACAGTTTTACATACATTTTTGTATATACATTTAATTACATAAATAAAGTCATGCAATTTCCCAGTAAAAACATATTTTTAAACTGTTATAAAACGGTTTTTTTGCACAAAATATCACTGGACAACGAGTATTAAACTCCATGTCTACATTTCTGTCGTTTATTATTGTAATATTTAATATGAAATGCAAATAATCTTGCATTGTACGCATTGTCTAACCTACTTATTTTATTAGAAAAATTAATAACATAAAGAAATACGTTTTAGAGTAAGTTGCACAAACACGTCTCGAGATAGCAGCTTTCAGTTGTGAATACTTCATCATCAATTTCTCAGATGACCGAATTAAAAATACTATATGGTCACGAAATTATTATTGTAATAAAATAGTTTTGATACGTAAAATACTAAATAAACTAAAAGTGGTTTAAAGGTCATGTAGTCACAAGGCAAGTTGTTCTACTGCAGACATTATGATTGGGAAGTGCAGCTGTAAGCAAATGAATGATTTTGATCTTTTGTTTTGGGATCACAATTAATTACTTCTTCAATATAACGTTAGGGTGATTGCATTTTACACGGAGTTATTTACAGCAACTATTAAAAATCATATGTGATACCTAGTCTTTGAGGATTTTCGCGTGAGAATAAAAAACAAGATATGACGCTTATATAACATTTTTATATTGTAACGTCACCACATGGCGGCCAGGTTCGACCATCTTTAGAAAGTTTAGCAGAGGGGAAGTGCATCCGGTCGATAGGACAAAAGCTGTTAGTAGCTTTGTCAACTGAAAAGGGAGCCATTAACACCCCGGGACGCAAGTCGGCCGGGCAGAGGGCCTGACCCCCCGCCGGCGGTCAGGGGAGGCTGTCTGGCCATGTGGTCTCAGAGCCACCCACACGTGCAAAGAAGCTAGGGGGTGGGGGTGGGGGACATGACCGCCAGAAGCTAGCCGGCCGGAAGGGGAGTCGTTAAGAGATCGCCTCGCGTGCGGACGCAACTGCGGCCCGTTGGCGGTAGTGCATTCCTTGGACACTGTGAGTGCGTAGCACCGGGTGTCGGGACACCGGCGCGGTAAAGCGTCTGGGTGGAGGATGCACCAGCCAGGAGATGGAGCAGGGTGCGTGGAGTCGCGGAGGTGTGCGAACGGAAACCCAGAGCTGTACATACTGTATAATATTCTGTAAATAAATATTGTAACTAGAGCTCGTGTCTGTGTAGTCATTTCGCTACCACGACGCCACAATATCTTAATGTTTGCATAGGTAGAAACACCAGCTCTTGTCTATTGCGTGAACTTTGGAGGAACACACACACACTCATATCAATATATTACTTACGTGTAATTTATGTATGATTTCCAATCCAACGCAATGAAATTAATATATTTATATTATTATAGCAAGTATATTTTTACATTTCGTTATTTTTATTTTCGAGAGACGAGCAATGCACACAAAGTTTTTTACACGTCATCGGAATGTTACACCCACTTCTTCTAGATAAGCAGACCTATGCAAACACTGTTTTCGCTAATCCATTAAGAATCACTAGAGATTCTCCTGTCATAAATTATTTCAAAATTGTAACTGTTAATAATGTTTCAAAATTTTGTCAAACTTCGAAAATCTGTATCACGATAATCGATAGAAAATGAATATTCAACCCTCTTTTGTAAAATATTGTTGCAAAATAGAATTTTGTCTATTTTCATACATTTTTTACATTTCATACAAAAATTGCCAATTTATTGGATATGTGTTCACTAACGCATCTTCAGTATTATTGCACTGCATATTTATAATTTTTAATGAATTGTTAATAAATATTGTAAACAAAATAAGCAATTAATTTTTTTTGATTTGGGAAAAATTTCATTCAAATTATAAATATTTATTAAGTAATTTAATTAAAGTACTATAATATGAATTAAAGTTGAATTTTAAAATTATAACTAAAATATTTATTATTGTTGAAACGCATTGCTACTATATTACAATGTAACGCTTTAAAATGTACTGCCAGTGATTGATAGTTTGTGTTCGTATATGTAATCTCACGCAGAGACGATTTTACAAAGAAAATCTAAATAATAACGAAATGACCTCAAATTCATAATTCATTTACATCTGTATCAATTACATCTGTAAGAATATTGGAATGTCTCTCTCGTGATGACAGTGATTAATGTGTTCCAGGCATCAGGTAAAAAAAAGCCTATTCGGCAGGATTTGATCTGGCGTCCATTCCTCTATCTACAACGGGTTTAATCGGAGCTATCACAGAGGTACCTTACAGCACCGATGAGGGGTGTTGTAGAATGATTTCTATCTTGAAATGTATTGTTCTTATGACTTACTACATTTACTCAAAGTTACAGCAAACTCACATTCTTTATGAGAATGCAAAATTATCATCGCGATACTATTCTGTAGTTGATTCTAGTTAGAAATATTTCGATTCGAATGCTCATTGTGTTCGCAAGCGCAAGTAGCTTCTATCCTGCGAAGTGCTTATCTTGCCCCCCGTATCTTCGGTGATCTCCACACTACGCGATAAGACTGAACTGTAACTCGTCGTGAAACACCAGTCTGAAATACAGAACCGCGTAGTATTAAGCTAAGTAACTATGTGGTTTTTAAAACCAATTAACACAACTAAGAGAAAATTTCCGGTCAAATTTGATTCATTCATGAAAACTTGTAACCTAAAAAATTTAATGATATAATGCTAACAATATTTTAATTACCTGCAAATAGTTGATTGATTGCTTTAATGAAATTATAATGCTTATTTTGTAAACAACGAAGTAGTTGTACTACAACAGCACTATACTTTCTTCTCTAATTTGTCACTGCTCGGCAATATTATACTTTACATGAACTGGGAAAAAGTTTTCAACCAGTAAGATCTCATTTTCAATTTTGTAGTATTGAAAAGTTAATTTTTCAATTTTCAAAAATATAGAGTTCGTCGAAAATAGGACCACCAGCGCCTCGGTCAGATAGTGCCCGAACGAGGTTTCTGGTCGTCGTACTGCTGGGCGACAAAACGGGTCCTTTTTAGGACCCCCAACTCTTTCAAAATTATTTAAATTTCAAACTATTGGACATATTTACTGAAATCACACCATAACAGAAGAAAAAATCATTTTCTGGTTCGAACTCACAACGTTAGCAAGCCGACGGGTACCTAGACGTTAACCATTCGGCTAAAGCGGTTTCGTTCCCGTTAATGCTTAGAATAGTAGTTAAATATAATAAAACCTACGATAAATGGAACATAATCGTTTCAATATATTTTCTTCGTTTTCAGAGATCTATCCTTTTTAAGTTTAAATATATTGTAATACATAATATAATATAATATAAAATGTAGGAATAATATAATATATTAATATAATATAATTATATTTTAATAGAATGCGAACTTTTCTCAATAGAAAGAAAGTACAATATTTTTACTTTTCCTCATGCGTACTTCAGTACCACATTGTCATAATAAAATTGGAAAGGAACTTGTCATTTTATGAAAAGGGTTAATAAAGGGAAAAATTAAAAAAAAAATAATACTAGTGATGCTAAAACAGCGCGTACTTTCTCACCCGTATTTTCACGAAAACGTCTGCAGAAAATACTAAAATTTTCGAAAAATTGCACATGATCTTATTTAATTATCTTTCCTTGAAGGAATAGGTTTCATCAAGGGAAAAATCTCAAATTTCAATATTTTACTTGTAGGAAGACTTTCGAAAATTTCAATTTTCAACGAACATGAGACCTGCACTATTCTCTTAAAAGCACTTCCCACTATTCAACAATAAAATGTAATAAAAAATTATGGAACCATTTGTTTCAACATTTGATAAATGTCCCAGGGGTTTCATGGAAAGTCCTCCCCCCTAATTGAATATCGGTTTCAAATTCAAGGGGCTACGACATCAGCCAGATCGATTGGGGAGTATAAATTTTGGTGAAAAAGTGAGTTTTGCCGTCAGTCGATTTTTCGCTGTCAACCACCCACAAAACATGGATTCTGGCTACACCACGATTTGCAGGATTTTTTTTCTAAATTTAGCAAGTGGATTTATCCATTTTTTCGTCACAAGGGCCTTGTTAAATACATTTTTCTGCAGAAAATTCGCCGTTTTTTCGCGCAGCATTACGTAACTTTGTCTACTCCTTAAGGCGAAAGTGCAATATATCAATATATGAGAAAATTTAGATTATGCATTCACGGAAAATTTTTATGCTTTCACTGCAAAGCAATTTTCCAAATTTGGAAAACATTTATACAATTTTTTATAACTACATTTGTCGAATTAGTTATACCGAGAAGAAGAGTCAAGAGTTCATGAAAAATTTGAAACAGATTAGTAATTGTAATGTTGAAAAATCCCAGAGATATTAATAAAATGTGACATTTACTACAGTATTTGAAATAACGGTATAGTGTATTCGAATGAAGAGTGTAAAGTAAAAAAGAAAGAGTTCGTTTTCAGAAAGTTTCATAATGCAATATGAGCATAATACCCTCCAGAAATATTGGATTCTCATTTAATTCAGAATCCCAATCAACTTGCTAGTATAATATCAATTTTGAAAAAGAAAACATTGATTTAGAAGTCAGTAATGTTTTAATTTTTTTCGGTACCATGCGTACACAGGTCCTTTTCCTACAACCAGTCTAAAAACAAATACATGTTCGCAGAGTCTTTTTGGAAAAATATTTTTTGGAGTTCAGGATTTCAAAAGGCGAAATTTTTTCAAAACCCCTAAATACTATTGTTATTTGATATCATTGTTTCTGTAGTAAGCTACGCTTACGAGAATGTAAAATACAGTAAAATATTTAATGAAGTCTTAACTCAATATTAGGCCAATTATTTTCCGTCACTGCTCCTCAGGTCAAAAACTATGGAAATATTGTAATAAAAGAACATTCATAAATTCAGTGGTACTCAGTTTAATATAAATATGTTCATTTCACCAACGAAATAAAGAGAGTGAATAAAATAGGTATTGGCTAGAATGAATATCATTGCAATATTGTAGGAAATCTCTGAGAGAGTTGAAATATTAAGTTATAAATAATAAGCGAATTAGCTGACAATATATGAAAATTTAATTTTGGATTAAATAAATTTCCGTTTTATAATACTATTTTGCCCAGGGAAATAAAGTCGTTAGGTTTTATTAGGCAACGATTATTGAAAGTCCGAACTCAAATATGTAAAATTTTCTTTGACAATTGGAAGTTGTTGTTTTTGTTTATATTTTTAATGTCTCTTTTTAACTTCTTCTTCTTCTGTCGCACTACGGCCCTTTAAGTTTAGCCTTGGCGTCTCGAACGATCAATGCCCATTCACTTCTCTCTTTTGCCTTTCTTCTCCACTCTCTCACTCCCATCACTTTCAGATCCATCTCCACATCATCCAGCCATCTTAAACGGGGTCTTCCTTTTACTTCTTCCTT
>CAXIVR010000210.1:0-45794 GCA_964035755.1 Teleogryllus oceanicus | reverse complement strand
ATACTCCCCCCCCCGTTTCGCCCCCTCTGTCAAATCCTCCCTCCCTCCCCTCCTCGCTCTCCGATCTGCGCCATCCGCCCACCTCCAACTTCACCCGACACTCCCGCCCTTTCGGCCCTCGCTGTCACATCCGACTCACCTGCTCGCCCATCTGCGACTTACCTATTCATCCCCACTTGTTAGCCCGTCCCTCTGCTTCTCCCGACTTTGCGTCATCGCGCTCCCTCCGTCCTGACCCGACCCTCTCCGCCCGTTTCGTCCCTTAAGTCACGCCTCGCTCTGCCCCGCTTATCTGCGTCCTGTCCTGTTCATCTTCTCCCGACTTCGCGCCATCGCGTCTCTCCAACATAACCCGACACTCCCCGCCCCGTTCCGTCCCGCTCGGCCACGTCCCGCTTCGCCCTGTCCCGCCTTTTGCATCCCCCCCCCGTTCATCACCGCCCCGTCCCGCCCATCCCCTCCCTTACCCGGCTCAACCCGTGTCCTCCATCCCTTCGCACCGCACCCCGTGCCCGGGCGGACCAGACGTCTGCTTCCAGGGGGAGCTTGTTCTTCTTCCGCCCAGCTCCGGCAATCGGCCTGTGTTTCGCTGCAGCCTTATTTTTCTCTCTCGAAAACTCTAAGTGCCTTGTTCTGCTTTCCTACTTATCCTATCTTGTCTTGTGCTGTCTTGCCCTGTCAAATCTATTGTGTCCTTCTCCTTTTTCCAGCATATCCGCTGTATCCTAACATCCGCTGTGTTTCGTCTGTGTTCCCATTTGTTTTGCAAGGCTGCTGTCCCGCTGCTTTTAAATTCTTTGTACTGTCGACTTCGAAGCCTACCCTGGCATTGGTATTGTTTCTATTTTTATCATCACTGCGCTGTTTCCTTCGTTTTGCTAAATAATATTCCTCCTAAATTTTTACTCTTCCATGACATATTAAAACGATTTAATCTTCTTCGTGTTAAAAGTATAATATATTATATTTTCTGAAATTAGTCAAATTTAGACCAGAGGCTCACAGTTACATTTTAACATTGCCCTCTATGAATGTTCGTTCTACATATATAATCAACTCCAAAGAATTGTTTAGGAGATATCTGAGTGTTCAAATCGGACTTAAAAATTGACACGTGAAGTGGTTCATGAAGAAAAATATAGCCATGGTAGGAAAAATTTGTTAAAAACAAAGGATCGTATTGAATTGATTATATATCGTCATACATTTTAAATGTATAGACTTTTAAAAATATACTATAATCTGTATTTATCACCGTTTCTCTAGCACTGCAAATTTACTTGAAAGTCAGTACACCTTCCTTTCTCTCCCGAAATTTAGTTAACCTACAAAGAAACATTTATATTCGCCCTTCTCTAGATTTATCCGTTGTGATTAATATGAAATTCGTGTATCATACAAGCCGTGTTCAAAGAAAAGTATTCCTACTTGTATAATTGTTTTGTTAGCCACATTTGTTTTTTGTTGACACAAAAACAAAGCACTCTACCTGTTTCAGTACAGTTTTTCATGTAATAATTATTGGTTCATCCAGAAACAAATAAGTTTCGTTCAAGTAATTAAATTTCTTAGAAGCTTGTCAGCTATATCAGGGATAACTGTACTTACAGCTGATTAACAATAATATTGCAAACAGGATAATCGGAACGGAAATAAGGAACAAAATTACTCTAATTTCATGAAGGCTAATATATCGTAACATTCCTTGGTTGCAGAAATTAAATATCTTGCTGCCATGCTTCCTAATTATAGTAGATTTATTACAGCTAATTAATCGATTTTCCTTCGTATATTAATATATGAATCGATCTCCTGTTGCCCAGAAGCAATCTCCCTCTATTATATGTTCAGTGAGTTGAGACCGGAAGACAAAATGAGCAAAGACACTTGCTCCACAACAGCTGATCAATGTGTTCCCTACATTCCCTCACACATTATTTCAATCAAATGGAAAACTTAAAAGAAATGCAACAATAATTAAGAACGAATCGAACAAGATGTCGAACAAAGATTCCAATTAATTTATATATCAGAGCACAATGGTTTTGGTCATTCTTGGGAATCAGGAATCTGCAAGTTTTAAGAACTTAAGATGGTTTGTGTTTAATGTAATATGCATTCCTGTAAATTATTTCAATTGAATGTTTTTTGTCAGGGTTTGCTATTTTTTCTGTTGCCACTCTAATCTTTTTACTTTAAACTATAATTTTTACTTGCAAGTAATCAGATACATGTTTGGATCTTCGAAATACTTACAGATTTGATTTTACAGTACTTCTGACAAAACGATAAGCTTCATCCTACTCATCTCACAATTATTAAAAGATAGTACAACAGAACATGCAAATAGTACAACTACATATATGCCCAACAAAACAAATGGCCATCTCTTCATTTGCTCAGTAGAAGAAACAGGACGAAAACCTAATGAAGATGGAGCTTTAAGTCAAAAACCAAAATAATTCATCGATCTTGAAGTCATTTGTTTCGTTCTCAATCGATTTTGAAGCGTAAGGTCATAAAGATACGCCGATAAGATTGAAAACGATGTAACCTTCGTGATGGAACGTGAGAATGCTCTTTCCCATTCCCACAGGAATTGGTTTTTCTCTAATTGCTTTCCATCTCAGAGAAATACAATAGTTAGAGCACATTTCCTCGAAGTAGGCCTACCATTCATTTCCTGAACCGTTAGGCTGGTATTTGAATGCCAGGAGGCATCAGATAACGCCTCCAGAACCGATCCAACAAAAGTAAATTGTTTTATGGAACACGATGGATTGTCATCGTCGTGCGTAAACCGAGCTCTGTCCTCTTTCTCTGTTTCGTGAACTTATTTCTTTATTTCGTGGTGTAACCTGCTTCCTGACGGTTCAAAACAATCCAATAGTTTTAGTCTTCGAGTTTTACATTTTCTAAATACTTGCAATTTATCCAATTCGCCAAATAAAAGAAGTAGAAATATTGAACAATATTACTTTCATCTCTAATAAAATAATTATTGTTTCAATTAATTTTCTTTCTAGAACGATAAATTCTATATGAATCAGTCATAACTTTCAAATGATTTTTTGTTTTCATATTTTCCTTTAGTAGAACCCAAACACCTGGTAGAAGTAAACCAAACGTTGCGTAGCCATGGAAAACTGTGCAGTACGCAGTGGTTCATCAATTCACTTTTATCACTAACACTTCCCTCCGCCTCTGTCCCTCCCCCTTCGACTGTCTGACTCTCTCTCTCTCTGTCTTACCACATATACTCCTTTCCTTCCCTTCTCTCATTTATTCTCCCAAAGGACATTACATGGACAGTTGCCACAGAAATCGCTAAAACATGTACCACTGGCAGTCCGCAGAAAAATCTGGATATTACGTACATTTTAACCATTTATTGATAATAAAACAAATATTATAACAAATTCTTAAGTCTAAATTATATTTTTCATTTATATTGCATTAAATTTCTGAATTGTACTAAAAATTGCAGTCGAATGTAGTGCGACGTTGAGCCAAACGTTCACCAAAAAACAAGGATCAAATTTCGCATTTTTAGCGCGAAATGCTTGTTTTAAAGCAATGATAAAATTTCGCTCAAAATTCATATATTCAATAATGCTTCAAACATTTTGTAATAATAAAAACTTCAAAATTTTTCAATATTCTGGTTGGCAGCTAACTTTTAATAGCAAACTGTGTAATCTTTTATAATGGGAATATTACATAAAATAATTATACATAATGTTTGCACTTACTATGTATTATTTACATGATTGTAAATAATTTTTATATTTTAATAAGTTTTTAATAGTCAATTTAGGTAAATACTTTTGAATTTTAAATGTGTGACTTTGAAGAGTTAGATTTTTCCCAAACAGATATCGAAGTTTGCTTGTGACACTGCATTATTTGGAGAGCTTCAAGAGAACCATTCTGTGAAGTTTCTATTTTTTTGTCATAGCGTCATTGACTTTATTATTTATTTTATTTTTTGTGTGCGAACTTCATATACGCAACATATTGTCGTCCGAAAACAAGTGATATTACAACCCCACATACTTTCTCGTATTGTTAGTATCGTTTCGGTAATATTATAATTTATGATTCTATTCGAAATCGAAAGTGTTTTCAGCCTGCAAAAAATATTTGCCAAGACTGAATCTCGAATTTAGAGTGTATCTCCCATGTCTGAAGTCTGATGTTCTACATTATAGTAACTGTTGAGCATTTGCAATCTCTCAAAATTCTAGAGGAGTTAGATACATTTCACTATGCTAAATTATTAAGGAAACTTTACCCATTTGAGAAAAATAATATCCCCGCTGTAGAGATACCTACGGTGAAATACCCATGCTGACGTCTACGTTGACGCCGGAGAATACGATCTAGCGGGGTGGAATAATGCTACCTTCTGGAATATAAAATTCAAAACACATACGGAACTTACGGCCTAAGTAGTCCGGCACGAAATTTTAAAAAAAGATACTCGGTAGCCTATCTTATCAATTAGTATTTAACAGATGAAAATAATGTGACTATGCCCGCAGAAGTCAATTGTGACTGTAGCTGTAGGTCAGTTTGTTTAAAATACATTATTCAATACTTTTCGAGAGGACAGTGAAATTACCAAATTGCATAATTGCTTTTCGGGACGAAGCAGTAGAAATAACATCTATTTTATATATTATTCAGTCTTTTTTAAATTTAGGACAACCACAATAAAAACATCCAAACATTTTTATATTATAATTTTATTCTTGAAATCCAACAACATACTAGTTTTATATATTCAAATGGATGGATGTTATAATCGATTCATCATCGTGGCAAGAAAACACTCTTATTGATTGAACGTAGGTGACAGCATTACCAGAAAAGATCAATATCTGAATTGAAAACCTTTACATTTGTTTGAAATTGGAACAGAGATGGGTTATTGATTTTCTTTATATAGAATATTACCGTCAATGAGATTTTAATGTAACGAAATGTTATTTCCTAATTCGGAAGCAAGTAGATGAATGGGTATTCACTTTTCGTGTTGTTTTAGGACCTGAAAATTAAATCGCTTTCACAAATTTATACATTCCGTAAGATATAAAGTTTCGGAGAGAATAAGTGGATTATTCATTACATTTGAAGGAAGGCGACGACAGCCTCCGTTGGCAGCATCATGCGTGACTCTGCAGCAATTCTGACGCGAGGTCGAAGGTTTCCAGGTACGGCGGTGAGGGCTTTTATTCTAATTAATTAGATAGATTAAATTCAACCGCCATTTGGAGAGTATTCTAGCGATCGGCTGCTCTGATTACACACAGTAGTTTTCTATGATTAGTCGTAGCGTTGCAGGCTAATGCTGGAGCAATAATTTTACGAAACAGTGCCATGAACTCAGCTCTATTCCCAACCTGTCTTCTTCTCCTCTCCTCCTCCTCCTCTCCTCCTCTCCTCCTCTCCTCCTCCTCCTCTCCTCCTCTCCTCCTCTCCTCCTCTCCTCCTCTCCTCCTCTCCTCCTCTCCTCCTCTCCTCCTCTCCTCCTCTCCTCCTCTCCTCCTCTCCTTCTCCCCTTCGTACATACACTTGCATGGACTATGTGTATTCTCTTATATTTATATTCTTTAAATGATCGATCATGTAAATAAATAAAAAATATACTGTAAGATAATCTAAGCAGCATGTCTGATAAATTATTTGAAAAAAGGAGAATTAAGCGATAGATTTTTCGAAAAAAAACACCTACGTAAAATTAACAAACAAAATTCGCGAAAAATTAATGAAACGCAGTTCAGCACAGCGATTCACTTAGCTGCTCGTTTACTTGTTCAATTTTTGTTGCCGGAATGACGATCGCGAATTACGCTTCCAGCCTGTCACCTAGTGGGTCACATTGTGAGCGCTCGTTTCCCATGCTCAAGATCGTTACCAAGCGCTGGCCATTTAGGAGAGCACTCACTGCACAGTCCTTGGCTAGGACATACACAGTAGGAAATGCTTTCCTGATCTACATTGATTATGGTATAAATTCTCGTTTCCCCTCAGGGGCCAGGGGTCACCCGTCGCCCCGCCTGCCATTCCATCCACTCCTTATGATCCATAACTAGGGTCTCGGGAGGGGGCATTCCCCACTCCCTCACCATTTCCCCTCTCTTCAGTTCCCCAGGCCGGGACCATACCTATCTATAACCCGCGAGTAGCACTGCCCTTCTCAGCTAGATCCTATGAATTGCCTAGATCCTGGGAACTCCACTCTGATCCTTGGTCCTTAACAGGTTGATGGTTAATGATAGAATTAGATAGGGAATGGTTGAGGGCATACAACATGCATATTGGCAGGGAAAACGGAGAACCCGAGAAAATCTGCAGCGAACCGCTGTCCACGCAAATTCCACTTAGAATCGCATGGGGTCGAATCCCGGCCCGAGTGGTAGAAGGAGTGCACTCTGACCACTACGCCACGAGCTGTCCCCATCAATTATGATATAGTGGAAGGAAAGACATGCTGCCAACCTTTTAAAAGGAGGAATAATTGACGACGTCTTCGCTCGAGATTGCATCAGCGTGGCGGCACGGGCCTACCAACTTCACTGTTTATAAGTTGCTGAAGACCAGCTTCAGTAGCGTCGATGTTACTAGTCCAATTACTTTTAGACAAGAAGGCTCCTGGGTACAGGTCACAGCAAACCGGACTTTTCAGATGGCCTGAAACTGGACGCATATTGGAATTATCTGGAAACAATCTTAGCTTACTCTGATCGGTCATTTCCTTTATTTTCTGCTATTGTGCAGGTGAATAGAGAAGCAATATAATAAAGAACAGTATTATTAAATACCTGAACAATGAGCAACGTACCCAACTCTTCCGTAAAAGCCCATTCGTAGTCCCATTCGTGATACACACACGAGATTATATATAGTATATGCGTGATTGCGCGCGCGCGTGTGTGTGTGTGTATGTGTGCGTGTACGTAAATATCATCACAAAGGACAAACCCATTAAGAAAACTTAGATTACAAAGTGTCTCTTCTGAGGTTTCACCATAAAATAGTCAATTGGCACACTTTGTGGCATACTGAGTAAATTAATGTTTTATGACTAGGAAATTGTGGAATAAAATGCACACGTCAGCACAAAATCGGTTGTAAAATACCATTTAATAATGTTTAGCATTTGCTTTCTGAAAAGTGGCGAGAAAAGACGAAAACAGGTGCTTATCTGGTTTATGGCACCATTAAACCAATTTTATAAGCCGTTTCTCTGGTACTGATGTTCTCTATTGAAAACTAATATTATTCGCAAAACAATTCAGCGCTGAGCATATTGTGTGTGTGTGTATATATATACATAATATATATATATATATATATATATATATATATATATATATATATATATATACACACATACATATCTACATCACACATGCAGAATTGCTTCAACTTGACATTTCTACTGAGATATTCAATATAAATATTGTCTAAATTTAAAAATTAATATTCGCTAAAAAAACAAATAAACCCAAAAATCTCAAAATGCTTACAGTGCTGTTTTAACCCTGCTCATAATGCACTGTTATACATTTACATATTTTCTCTAAATTTCAAACGAAGTGTTTTAGAATGTGACAAACATGCATTCGATGGTAAAAGACAGGCGAGACAGGAAATTATTTTATTTAAAAACACTTGCATTTTCGCGGACTCCCTGCACACCCAGAAATCTCGTCTTTCTATCTTAATTAGAAAAATGAATGTGTCGACGAAATTCACGGAAACCGAGCAAACAAACTGCTAGTAATGTTCGTATGCGTTCGAACGTGCTTGCTATATGGCGTCACGAGCATGACTGCAGTATTGATAATACTGGAAAATGTGCAGTATTTTATTGAGTGTTATACTGTATGCATATTGTATGAGTTACGATTTCTGCAATCAATTGTTACGTAAATCGCACTTTGTGAAAACGTTTAAATAATGAATATATAAACTTGGGTTAATCATTGTTTGTATTACTAACGTAGTTGCAAATTACAGTTAAGTACAAATTAACAACATTTAATTGCACAAAACAAATTTATTTTAACAACGCTTTGACTCAATTAATGCAATCATAATGTAAAACAAACGAATGCTATTTCTATTTCAATATCAATTTTTCATTTGAAATGTCGCTCAATGCAATATCAGTTCCCATAATATTACTAATTACACCTTTGTAACACAAAAATCATTTTCTGACATCGTAGTCGTTCCAAGAGTCACTACTAATGCTTTTCGTGTTCGTTTTTTGCAGGTACGTCCCCTTTGTTGCTCCTGCATATCCTGCGCCCGTGTCAAAGGTAAACACAAATACTCGAACGCACAAGAACCGCGTGTCCTTCGAAGATAATTCGACGAAACGACGGGGAAGACGTGTTCGAGAGATAAAACCTTGGAGCACGCGTGCCTTTGCCTGGAAGACATACGACGAGCGGTAGGTGGGATTGTGATACCAGATCTGTTCCGACCGGTTTCTTAGTCCCCATCGACATGTTACCGGTTCGCCGTTCAAGCGAGCCTCATCGAGTTAATGTATGTGGGCGAACACAATTGTCTGCTGTGAAAAATATCGTGGTGTGTAACAGAAGCGTTATACGTGATCGCGATATGAAACTCCGAGCTGATAATGTTAAAGCCGGATGCGTTGGTGCGAAAGAAATGTACTGGACCGTTGAATTTGACACGGGAATAATTATTACTTGGAGAATTGACAACGATGTACATTAGATAACTGATTCAAAAGAATTAACATAAATGTGAAAATATTATAATTGCGACTATACTTTTGAAACTATTATTTTAAATTGCGTGGTCTTAATCACTCATCGAAATCTGAGATAAATGATCGTTTAGAAGTGTTTGACCAAATTACATACTTTTGCTATCTAGAAGTATGTTATATCTTAATCACATTCAAATAATGCAGATATCATTTAATAAATATTCATACAAATGTAATTATAAATTGTGTAATTATTACCGTCTATTTTACCTATTACACTAGAAACAGCGTAATATATCTACAATTATGTAAGAGTTCGCCCACAGGATTCACATTTCTTTCATTTCGAGTGTTACTTCAGTGTTTTCATTGATACCAAATAAAAGAATAGCAGCACGTGCACAGATGGCGGTAGGAACCAGCCACGTTAGCTGTAGTAAAACTTGGAGAACGCTGCAAATCTGTGCTTCAAAATTGAATGACTGAAAATTAATTTGCTATATGTAGGAGTCAATGATCAGTAATATTCTTAGACAAAAGAAATAACTAGTGAATAAATATTTAATTCTGAAATGAAAATACTAGTAGATCATATACCAATTTTCGATCAAAGTATCCATTTGTATTGCTGCTTTCATTTTACAACTATAGTGAAAGGAAATTTCTTTCCTTTGTTCATGTAAAATGTTTACACTCAAACTGTAATTGGAATTTCAGTATTTGTATTAAGAAAAACATAGTTGACGAAATCATTTTTTCATAAGAAGTACTCTTGGACTTAAGATTAATCAATAAAGCTAAATTAATTGGTTGAATGTAAATTTATTGCCAATAATTAATTTAGATCTAGATCAAACACATATGATTCATTCATATTTTGTTGAACTCTTATTGCGTGAAAAACCTGTCGTCAAATGAAGTCTCTTGCCTAATATAAAATGTATCTTGACATATAAAATTAATTCTCCTATATTCGATAAAAGACAATATATACTTGTAAAGTGTATTTACTGTCTCACGTAAAGGTAAAAAGCTACATACAAATCAGTGTTGCCTTTTATGCAAAATGTTTTATATCTATCCTTTCTGCAAAAGTCGACATTTATAGCTTCCATTTTTCTTCGTTTTCCAATTACAGTTTTATATGTTACATGGAATATCTACTATGTTTGTGCCAAGTAGTGTAAAGTTTATGAACATTTTATTTACATACCTCTCAGCCCTCGAAGGAAACTTTTACTTCATTATTCGAAAATGCCACTGTTAGAAGGTATTCTGGGCTACACAATGTAATTCTAGAAATGTCAGAATATTTCATACGTATTGTCGATGATTGGGAATATTGTCGACCACATTGGAGAACATTTTCAGAGAGCCTTCTTTCGAATAGATTGAGAAACAGTATTCAGAAAAGTTCAGTAAATTATTATCATACTTGTAAGGAGATTAGAGGTGTAGTAATGAGTGGAAAATTTACATTTATCGAGCGTCTCGTCTCTGGCGGATCTGCATGCTCCATACGAGTATAGAATCTGATTTACGCTTCTGGGGGGGTTTCAATCCCTATAGGGAATTCCCTATAGGGAATGGGTGAATAATTTGATTTCAGCATTGGCCGAAGAATGGACGAAATGAACACATGGACCAAAAGGAATACTAAATCCGATCGAGCAACGCTGGCGAACTTTCATAAATTTATTTTCATTTATCACATTTGTGAAATGTGCTGATGGAAAATATGATAAATAAAATTCGTCTCTCTGTCATGAACAATACGTAATAAACTTTTTAAATACTGGAAGGATCTTTTCAACGAGCTATTTCTTGAGATTTTTTGGATGAGAAATTGACGTTCACTTATTTTCGTCTGTTAGTTTTACCATTCGATAGGGATTGCTTAAAAGACAAAAATAATTATAATTAAGGAATCGTTTGATTCTTTTATATTTGTTGTGCTTTCAGATAAAAAGAGATGGTTTTGTGTGTATAGAACATGCCATAAAAGTAAATATGATTCGTTAATCTTCAGATATTTATATTTTGACTTTGAGCGGGTAGAGCACGCATTGACAAACTCGCAAGTAAGTGAAATATTAATAGTGACATCGACGTGTTTAGCCCCTCAAAATGCATGTCTAATAACATGACAATTCCTCTGATTTGAAAATATGAGAATGTATATGTAACCGAAATACCTCGTTTCCGGTCTTCTTTAAAAAAATGGAAATAAAAATTGACGTTGGTAAAGTTCTAGGATAATGCTCGAACTCATGTTTGTTATGTTATTTTATTAATATGATTTATTTTATTCTCAGAAAAAATGTTGCGTATAGGTGAAGGGGTTATAATCTCCACACGTATTCTCGAGTTCCAGATTTCCTTACATGAAGAAGTCCTTTTGACCTACATGCAGCAAGATCCTTGAGAAATCGATCGTTGGTCATTTCATGTCTGTAAATCTGTTCGTCAGGCTGCAAAAACATTATTCAATTTTCGATTTGAGGTGTACTGCTTACGAAATATTAGTGTCCATAAAATAATATGAAAGTTGGAAATATTATTGAATAGTATCCAATATACAGATTATTTTATACGAAAATACTGGATTTCCATACTTCATTAAATAACAAAGCAAATTGAATATTGCTACCTTTTTTACTTCTCGATTTGATTCTGAATCATATGTTATTCATAATTATACTCGTTGTTTTTCGAGGTTTCAATGCGTAATCCGACACTGGAATACGAATCATACGCGTAGCTTCGTTTCATCAGTTTATGAATGATGTCGGTCACATAAGTAAATTGACCATGCAGGACAAATCGGTTTAATGCCTCGTGACGTTATCGGTTTAATCGATCACGCATTCGTGGAGTCATGAACATTACAGCCTCTGGAAACCGACGGAAGAGGACAACACAGTATGCATGTGTGCTAATGGTCGCATTACATGTATCATGCTTGCCTTTTTACGATATTTCTCCAAAACCGAAAATTTCGCAAAACAGACATACAGGCAAAACTAAACAAACTAAAAGAGTAATCCCAAACCGAGAGATCCCCATTAATGGGTGATTTCAGATTACATCTACAGTTTTCACCTATGTAAAACTCATCGAGTCTGTGGATCGGAAATAATATTCGATGACCAGTGGTATTGTCATTTTAGCAATATTGTACATGATTGAATTTGAACATTCCAGTTGTAAGAAGAAAATAATGTAGGATAATTTAAAATTAATATTCGATTTGTAGTCAAAATATATTTTATAGGGATGTCATTAATATTATTTTTCAGAATTTTTATAAGATTTGTTCAACCTCATGTTAAATACTTTTTAATGTAGTTGTCAACGATTAACATAAATTTTCTCTGCGATTACAAGCAACGAATATTTTATTTCCTCGCTCATGACAATTTTTGTTCGGTTGAATACAGAATATTTAATATAAAATATTCATAATATTATAAAATACTCATTCCTTCGTCGACCGTGGCTCGAAGAACACTGCTCCGAAACCTTTACGTTATCAGTTCGTATCGATCGCTATGACAACACTTCAATTTCTACCGCGTATTACAAACGGTATAAGCATTTTATTTAAATATGATATATTTAAACAGTGTTCTGCTAGGTGATTAGCGAAACCTGAAATAGTAGTTCATCAGTTACGTAGTTCGCCCATTGCAATAACATGCATGCTCTGCCACGCGTGACCCAAACGTGAGATGAACAGATAGCACGTAATATTTGTATTGCTGGAACATTTCATCAACACTTTATCCAACAACTACATGAAATTCAATATTACAAATAGTGCGTCGATAAATCATTGGAAAAGGTGAGGTAGATTTTATATTTTTATTATTAAAGCCCTTCATCATAAAGAGGTACCGGAGCGGTGGCTCAGTGATAAACAGATGTCACTGCAGCGCCTCTGCCCGGGAAGTCCTAGGTTCGAGTCTTCACGGCGGGATTTTCGACACTAGCTTTTCAGCTAGGTCGAATTCAGTCGCGTCTGGAGGAGCATTCTAGCGGCCGAGCTGCTCTGATGGGTAGTGTTCCGTGGTTTCTTCGATCAACACTTAGTGAATGCCGGGCAAAACCTACCAAACGACACGGACGGCGCGCGTCTGTCCTTCCTCTTCCTTGTCCTATCCTCTCCTTACACACACTTACACTATGCACCTCACTAAAACACATTCCGGGAGACCGGTCAGGAGCTTAGAGCTTGTTGCGGCTGGGGCGGGCACCGCTGGTGGGAGAGTCCTGGTTGGAAACCCACTAGCCGACGGTAGGTCGGCGTCGATCTCGCCATCCAGCGGAAAGATCACCGCCATCTCCCGAGAAAAACATGCACTACACTAACGGGACTAATGACCAACGTAGGTGATGCGCCTGGAAGCACGAAAAAAAAGTCATCAATTTACAAAGAGGTTTTTTATTAAAGAAACGTTTCACTTCCAAATTCTTTGGACAAGTTTGTACCACCTCAAAACAAGAAACACGAATTTTTGGACAAGGTTTGTTTTATTAGTAATAACTTTTAAAAGGTGTATTTTAATGTAGAATAGGTTACCTAAATTTTAAAGGTCATAAAATTCTCTATGGACTCCTTCATTATTTAGAATTCTTATGCAAATAGTAAGGAGTTCGAAGGTTTTAAATGTCACCAAGTTTCCTATTTATTTCGAAATTATTCCTACAGTAATGGTCTATCTTAAAGCCATTATAAATCATAAGCAATTAAATAATTGTTTTAAAAACTTACTGAGTTAAGCTCTCTATAAAAATTGTGATATGAATGGAAGTAGTCTTAGAAGTTCTGAACGAACACGATTTACTTACATCAAAGCATTTCAATGGAATAAAATCAAATTGATGTTCTTATTAGTATTTTTATTAATACTACTGCTAAGGAGTGCTCACGTGCAACATGTCTCTGTAGCTTAGAAACAACTGTTGTCCCTGAATGTCATCGACCAGGAGGTCTTAGAGTTCCAGTCCTGACTGTACCGGACTTTCGACACTAGCCAGATAGCTATGTTGCATTCATCCGCTGTATGGAGAAGATTTCTTGAGAGTGGCTCAATGTTTTTTTAAATAGTAGCAAATTCGGAGAAATACCTAACAAACGGACAAGATCCCTTGCCTTCCTCCTTACACACACACACACACACACACCTGCGACTGAACGCCTCACATGTCGGAAGACCAGTCGGGAGTTTCGAACTTTTACAGCTGGGCGGGTCCATTGGCGGAGATCCTGGATGCGGAACCGCCGCAAGTCGACGTGCAGGTTGGCATCGCATCTCACGTTCTAGCGAGGAGAACACCGCCACCTCTCTGGCTATATCACGCACTCATTCTCGAACAAATTACCTTAGCACGCAGCCTAAATTACCTTAGCCACATGATTTGATTTGATTTTTCGTGTTTCTGGGCGCGTCAACTGCTTTGGTCATTAGTCCCATTATGTAGTGCATGTTTTCTCGGGAGATGGTGGTGATGTTCCCGCTGGATGGCAGATCGCGCCGACCTGCCGGACTCTCCACCAGCAGGGCACCGCCCGCTCGGACAAGCTCTAAGCTCCTCACCGGTCTCCCGGAAAATGTGGTAGTGTAGTGCATGTTAGTGTAAGTGTGTGTGTGTGTGTGTGTGTGTGTAAGGGGAGAGGATAGGACAAGGAGAGGAAACGACAGATCGCGCGTGGTCCGTGGCCGGTTTGGTAGGGTTCTGCCCGGCATTCGCCAGGTGTTGATCGGAGAAAACACGGAAAATTACTGATCAGAGCAGCCGGTCGCTAGAATTCTCCTCCCGACGGCGAATGAATTCGACATATCTGAAAAGTTAGTGTGCCTGCCGCCGTCAGGACTCGAACCTAGACCTCCCGGCCGAGGCGCTGCAGTGACATCAGTTGATGCACTGATCTACCGCTCCCGGTCCTAGCGTAACACAATGACGCACTCGGGCACTCAATTTAACCAATCAGTCATGAGAGAAGAGAAAGAGAGAAAGCAAAGTGCGAGAATATATGATTGTTGTAGCGAGGAAGCGATCGGAACGCACGTTTGCGGCGCGGCCTGCAGCAACCCTTCATCGCGGAGTCGACCGGGGTGGGCGGCGCTGCGCCTCATAACGCCGGGATTTCGCCGGGCGATCAGCCCGCGGCGCCACGTCGCCGCCACGCAGCCGCAGCTGGCACGCGTTAATCGATAGCCGTCCTTCAGCGCGCCTCGGCGCCGGGAGGCTGCACCAGGAGCGGTTGAGTGCGGCGGGCGATCGATGTCCGTGACGGCAGCTCCGTGCCAACGAGAAAATCCCGGGGCGAGGGAAGGTGATGCACCTGTGTCACCAGCACAGTATAAAAGAAGTTGGAAATGATGGACGAAATTCTATTTTTCACAAAAATTGTGACGATGATATTTTCTCCATCGATACAGCAATATATATATATATATATTATATATATATATATATATATATATATATATATATATATAATATAAGTGGTCATTTATTTCATCAGTGATGATTTTGTATAAACATAATATTACAGATAGGAATATTTAATGGAAGGAAAATTATGAACGTAAGTAGTAAATTTAAATATATTAATGACAGTTTCATTATTTACATCATTCTGCGCGTGTGTGTTGTTTCTGCTAAATTAACCTTTGTATGTTTTGGAATGCTGAGGAGATCCGCAGGTCTGCAAATGATAAAGAAATGATATATGAGTTTCCTCCTTTTCTGTGTTGTTTTGATTTGGAGAATCGAGTATAAAGACTTTAATTATACACAAATACGTGTCAGATTTAATAATACAAAACCAAAGTTGAGTGTTTGGTTTTAAATAAAACGTAATCTCTGTGCAATTTACATTAAAAATTTTAAAAAGCCAAAATAAAAAAACGTAATAGATGTTTTCATAATTAGATACATTTGAATAGACAGACATATTCTACGTGTGTACCCCAGTTTCACCGTGTTCGTTTGCACTGGTAAGTGATTTGCCATTGGATCAATCGCTCCTTAAATTATCCTAAAAACTGAATCACTCTTCACCTAAATCCTAACTGGAACGCCCTTGTTGGGTGTCTAGCGGATGCTTCCCAATATAAAAACATTTTATGCAAAGATGTACGTGATTACATTATCCGATGTTACGTGCGCCGATGATCGATAGTCGTCTCCAAGCCCGCCGTGGAGCCGGAGACACGCAGAGGAGCTGAGTGGAGTGAAGTGGTGCGAGCGTCAGGTGCGGCAGGCAGTGCGTCGATGGCTGGAGCCATGTTTGGCCACCTAAGAGGATTTGGTATGGATTCTGCCCAAATAACAGGGGATGATCGTTCTACGTAATGAAATTGACGCAATGATCGGCCAAAAAATGGTTTTAACAAATAATAGAATGTCCCAAGAAAACAACGAAATCTTCGGAAATAAGCATAAGTCTTTTTCTTATTGTTAAGTAATTATGTTAATCGTTAAGTAATTCTGTGCGTCTTCTAGAATTCAGTCAGAATACAATTATTAATTATCGTTTGCATGTTGGCGCAGCAGAAGTATTATTCCGAAAAGGACAACATGGATAAGAGCCAAAATTTATTCCCTTTTTATCCTTGAAAATAGATTTTATTATATAGGGAGTTTTTTTCCAAAATTTAAGTAGTATATGACTTAGTGTAAGGATCACAGAATTTTGAAAATGTGCACATTCCCTTTTCCCCATAGCACGTCGTACTCAGTTTTAACTGTTTTTGACGTAAAATAATTAAATAAATAAATTAAAGTCAATTTTTAGTATAATTTGTCTATACTTCGGTTTTATAACATGGCGCGTGAGGCCTTTCTTCACGATGAAATTTGGCACGGCTTTTTGGCGTCTTTCTCTGTGCTGCCGCTAGATGGCAAGCGGTTACCTTACTTGATACGTTCGTGAACATGAAACATCTCGCAACACGAGCATGAAAGGCCGAAAAAATCTACCATATTCATCATGAAAGATAAGTCCTCGCACCATGTTATAAAAACTGGAGTATAATAAACACTGTCCAGTTTCAGTGGTTTAGTTGCATTAAACACTTTGCAGTTAGTGTGACACCTTTTCTGTCAGAAAAATGGGGCCACTTTCATTTGTTGATGGCTTGCAATAAATTAAATACACTTTTAAAAATAAATATTTTGAAATAAATATTCATCTCTGGGTCTCTGCGTATTATTAGCTCTGAACACATTATTCCTTATTGTAGCGCAGTTAAACTGGTTGTGCAGACACAGTCACTGATAATTATGTTCTCGTCGTTCTTTGATACACAACTCGATCGTTATAGAATCACACATTTACGGTAAATTGGTCTTGTGATTTCAATTTGTTTACATTCAAAGACCTCGAGTTTTTATTTAATGACTTTTTATACCTACAATTTTTCTATGAAATACTGTTCAATGATTCTAAATTTGCCAACAAGTTGGAATTTTTATTCTAGACTGCGTTTTGAAAAGATCCCCAAATAGGATCGAGACGATTATAACAAATGACTAAGGTAGTTCAAATGTGTGTTTTAAGAGGTCAAATGTGTAACGTTAAAATTTCACTTGGAATCACCTTCCACATATTTGCATCTACTTATGGGGTCCCCATAAATGACCATTTTGAGAATTAATATTATTTGAATTGCTTCATAAACTATGTTTCGTCTGTGAGTAATATCGAATTGCGAATATCAGGTCTTTGAAGAAGCCAGGTATAAAACTCTATATGCGATTCTCTCTCTTGTGGTTGTAAATATTGGGTTGTGGTTGCAAGCGTTCCTCGCCTTCGCGTCATGAAGAAATTTCCATATTGTAGTCTTTGCAATACCAAACCGAGCAGAAAGTTTTCGTACACTGTTGATGGCTTTCGTCGGTCTCTACAATATCACTTGCTTTGTCCGTCTGTGGGGAAAGGCCGCATTTGGAGATCAGAGATAATGAATCAGTTTTTCGAAATCTTCTGTGTTAATCAACGTGATTTTATGATGTACAACACAATTAGGGAATACACTGTAATGATCTTTCTCTACTGCTGTCACTGGTGTGTATATTGTCGATGTTTCGTTCATTTATTGGGCATTGTAATTAACTTCATAAATATAATTTTCAACTGGTCAAGAAACCAACAGCAATATTTTTATTGTTTGATAAATTTGACATGTAGTAATTTCTTGGAATGATAATTTACATTTTCATTTTTGTATTGTATAAATACGGTACAATCAATACGGTAAATATAACAAAAAATAAAACGGTGTTTTAAAAATTTCCTCTGAATTTAGGGAAAATTCAAATAAATGAGACATTCGAAATGTAAATAGGTAATTACTTAAATAATTAATTAATTAATTAGGTGAATTATCTCGCATCCACTTATACATACATTTATGGATAATACATACACCATGTATACCCACTCTCACAGAATATGGGCGATGCCCTGTGCATGTAAATCTGGCTTTCCACAGCTTGGACAGCCATCGCTGGACACTTGACTGTCCTGGCGTCAGGGCGTATCCGCTCTTATCATTGGCTTTTGCTCCAAGTTTCAGACACGTCCCCCTTCCTCCTCGAATTTTCCTCCTAGTTTATCTCAAAGGGGCGGAGCAATTTATGAGGTCAGTGACGCTGCCTCGCTAACGTGAGCAGGGAGTAACAGGAGAGGGGGGATGAGAGGAAGTAAGAGGAGGTAACAGGAGAGGGCACAGAAACGAAACGGGTGGTGCGCGCGGGCGCGGGATCCGCTCCGCCAATTGCACTGGACGTTGGCCTGAACCCCGTGGACATGACGAACCAAGGGGCAGCAAGGTCACGGGAAGGGAGAAGCTGTGACATTTTTATCGAAGTTCTTCATGAAAATGAAATCTAATTTATAGTATCTAATATTGTAGAAATTTGTGTCAGATTAAATTAATAGTATTGAAGAAAGTTTTGTTTTCTTACAAACTATTTTAAAATGCTAATGGTTCTAGGCAAAGAGACACTAACTATTACATAATAATTTTCAGGAAACACAATATAATGCATTTACATAATATACACATTTCCTATCAAGCAAATTGAAATTCATGTTCCATGTTTAAGAAAACTTGTATTGTGACATTGTACACGCCTTTATTAAGGAAATGCAAGCAATACACACATTTTATTACGCATTATGAAAATGCCAATCGCCCATTTTCTATATGACAGGTGCATGCAAACAGTGATTTCGTTAATCAATTAAAAATCGCACTGGGTGTCCCAAGTAGTTATCATTACAAAAATTGCTATAGTTAATATTGTTTAGACTATTTGTAAAATTGTTTAATTTATAGTGATAATCATTGAAAAGAACTAGGGAACCTCTCATTAGAAATATTTGAAAATATAATTATCTTATTCTTTATATATTTTTCAAAGTTGCTATTTTTCTGTTACACTGCTGAGAAAGATTATATATCCCTTCCCAGTGATATTTTTATTTATTTATTTATTTAAGGTAATATACAGCAACAATTGCAAATCTGATATGGCCTGAATGAAGCGCTAACATAATTAATTATTTCCAACATATCACATAGCATATATTAATAGCAAAATTGTAATATTTGATATCTTTAATAAATAGCTAATAATATAAACAGCAAATTTTAAATTCTTTTAATTCTTCGAAATCTACACTGAAGTTAAATATTTTCTTAAATATTTTTGAATAACCACGTAGTAAAAAAAGAATAAATTTGAAAAACTTATAATGTTACAGATCAATGTAATTTTCTTAAAACGAGCTGTTAAAGAAAGAAACAAAAACATGTTTGAATAAACTTTAAAGAATTGAGTATTGACAATTTCCAATTAAAATATTTAAAGCGGAACACAGTGTTTCGAATCGTATTATCTTTTCCAATTTATGTTAGGTTTTTGTATTTAGAGCAGTTTCTGAGTGTTTAGTTCGATTCAAGCTCTCTGAATTCAAACATCCGGAAACCTTGACACGGTTATCGATATTGAAGTAAGAAACGGTTTTATTCTAGGAAATACACCAAATCCTTGTTTTCTAATGATTAATTCTGAAATAATTTTAGCCATTGTAAGATATACGCATGACAAAGAATTTGTGTTCATAAGATCCCAATACTTGAATGCATATCAGACCTGAAAATACATTTGGTTTAGATCAACACGGAAAACACAAGAGATTCAATGTGATCTGGGATTCTCAAATCTGAAAACTAAACTACAGTCTTTATTATTTTCATGAAATGAAACTTCATACCTTCTTTAATAATATAAAAGAACTGTGTATTGTGCTCAAATATCTTGTCAATTACATGGTTCAATATTATTCGCAAAATTTTCTGAAAATTAGTATAAAAGTCAGTTAAAATATTTTTATTAATTACAAGATTAAAGAGTAAAAACAGTAAAAATATGACTAATTTTAAAATGAAATAAATGACAAAAAGACAGTGTTACATCAAAAACGCAAAATAAGTTATAAAAGGCATGTTAAAAATCATCCCCTTCACGCGTATTAGATTTATAAATCCATAGCTAAGAAAGTTTAAAGAGTTTGCGGAGGACAGTAGCCAGCATCTCCTCTATAATCGACAAGCTATGCCTTCTTCGGCTCTTTCATTATCGTAGTGCACAGGAGCATGCTTTACAGTAAGGTCTGTTCTTCATTTCTGGGGATAGGGGTGGGTAACTGCACAGATGTCCGTGCGAGAAGTGGCAGTGCCGATCGAAGGTGAATAACAATTCTTGCCGTGCTTAGAGCCACGGGATGACAACGACAAGGTCTTATGATCCTTGTGAGTTTGAAAAAGAGTTCTGCCACTCTGTTTGCACTCAAATACAACGTTAAGGATAAAATCTTGGTAGTAAGAGTAGATATTATTACCATAAAGATGTCTTTCCCAAGCTTCCTCGAGGCCAACTTTACTACCTAGTCAGAGGTTTCATTTCACTTATCCCCACATTGGCCAGGGACACAGGAAAAACGTAATTCAAATGATGGAGAATTGGCGATATCTTCGATGTATTTGATGTTGGATATATGATGTCAAGTTTCTAGGAAGAAGAGAAATGGACGAAGCAAGGCCGTAGCTTCCTGGGTTCGAAGGGCCGCGGGTTCGACTCGGACATAGATGTGTGTTCGTGATGTCCTTACGTATTCTCCCTACAGAAAACCCAAACATAAAAAATCACAGTGGTCGTTATATGACCTAGTAGTTAAAAAGAGACATTAAAAATATATACAAAAAACAACAACTTCCAATTGTCCAAGAAAATGTCACGTATTTGAATTCGGACTTTCAATAATCGTTTATCTAATAAACCCTAAGGTTTTATTTCCCTAGGTAAATAGTATTATAAAACGGAAATTTATTTAATCAAAAATTAAATTTTCATATATGGTCAGCTAATTCGATTATTATTTATAACTTAATATTCAACTCTCTCAGAGATTTCCTACAATATTGCAATGATATTCATTGTAACCAATACATATTTTATTCACACTTTCTCTATTTCGTTGAGTAAAATAAACATATTTATTAAACTGTTCACTGAATTTAATAATGTTCTTTCATTACAATATTTCCATAGTTTTTTTAAGCTGAACAGTGACGGAAAATAATTGTCCTAATATTGAGTTAAGACTTCATTAAATATTTTACTATATTTTACATTCTCGAATCGCAGCACGCTACAGAAACAATGATATCAAGTAAAAATGGTATTTCGGGGTTTTGAAGGAAAATTCGGCTTTGATCACGAACTCCAAAAAATATTTCAAAAGACTCTGCGAACATGTATTTATTTTAGACTCGTTGTAGGAAAAGGACCTGTGTACACATGGTACCATAAAATTAAAAACATTACTGACTTCTAAATCAATGTATTCTTTTTCAAAATTGATATTATACTAGCATGTTCATTGGAATTCTGAATCCAATGATATTCCAATATTTCTGGAGAGGTATGTTACATTATGCTCATATTGCATTGTTGGAAACTTTCTGAAAAGAACTCTTTCTTTTTACTTTACACTCTTCATTCAGATACACTATACCAATTATTACAAATACTTTAGTAAATGTCACCTTTATTAATATCTCTGGGATTTTCCAACATTACAATTACTAATCTGTTTCATTTCTCATGAACTCTTTGCTCTTCTTCTCAGTATAACTAATTCTACAAATGAAGTTATAAAAATTGTATAAATGTTTTCCAAATTTGGAAAATTGCTTTGCAGTGAAAGCATACAAATTTTCTCAAATGTTGACGCATAATCTAGAATTTTCTGTATAATTGACTGCACTTTCTTCTTAAGGAGTAGAAAGTTACGTAATTCTATAAGCAGCGGGTGTCTGCAGAAAAACGCATATTACACGGCCCTTGTGACGAAAAAATGGATAAATCCACTTGCTAAATTTAGAAAAAAAAATCCTTCAAATCGTGGTGTAGCCAGAATCCATGTTTGTGGGTGGTTGATAGCGAAAATCGACTGACGGTAAAATGTCTGTCGTCCGTCCTGAACAACATGGCGGCTAAACCGTTCAGCCGATTTTCACCAAAATTGATGCTCCCAAACGATCTGGATGATGTCGTAGCGCCTTGAATTTGGAAACCGATATTCAATTAGGAGGGAGGGTACTTTGCATAAGCCCCTGGGACAATTTTCAAATGTTCAAACAAATGGCTCCATAATTTTTATTACATTTATGGTTGGATAGTGGGAAGTGCATTTAAGAAGGTATTTAGGTCTCATGTTCGTTTAAAACTGATTTTTCGTAGAAATATTCCTACAAGTAAAATAATATTGAAATTTGAGATTTTCCCTTGATGAAACTTTTTCCTTAAAGATAAGATTTTTAAATAAGATCATGTGCAATTTTTTCGAAACTTTTAGTATTTTTCAGCATAAGTTTCCGTGAAAATACGGGTGAGAAAGTACGCGCTGTTTTAGCATCACTAATTATTCTTTAAAGCTGTCCTACTTCTAGACATTGGAAGCTCTTCTCGAATAATTGCAGATCCTTTCCAGTTTTATTATGACAATGTGGTACTGAAGTACGCATGAGAAAATAAAAATATTATTACTTTTCTTTCTATAGAGAAAAGTTCGCATTCTATTAAATATAATTATATTTATATTAATACATTTTAATATTCCTATATTATACATTTTATATTATATATCACAGTATATTTAAAATTAAAAAGTTGACCTATGAAAACGAAAAAAATATATTGAAACGATTATGTTCTTTAGCATAGGTTTTATTATGTTTAACTACTTTCTAAGTGGCAACTGAAACAGAAATAACTTTGTGAATAGTTAACGTCATAGGTACGCTGTCAGCATGCTAACGTTGTAGTTCGAATCCAGAAGGTGATATTTTTTCTTCTGTTATAATGTGATTTCGAGTAGTAATATGTCAATATTTTTGTAATTAATATTAATTTTGAAAAGACTTAGGGCCGTAAAAAGGGCCGGGTTTGTCGTCCATCAGTACGACGACCAGAAGCCTCCGTTCTGCACTATCTGAACGAGGCGCTGGTCGCCCTATTTTCGAGAAACTCTATATATTTTGAAGAATTGAAAAAATTAACTTTTCAAAACTACAAAATTGAAAATAGAATCTTACTGGTTGAAAACTCTTTTCCCAATTCATGTAATAGTATATTGCAGAACAGTGACATTAGAGAAGAAAGTATGTGCTGTTGTAGTACAACTACTTCGTTGTTTACATTATAAGCATTATAATTTCTTTAAGAAGCAATCAATCAACTATTTGCAGATAATTAAAATATTGTTAGCATTATATCATTCAAGTTTAGGTTACAAGTTTTCATGAATAACGAATGCAAATTTGACCAACAATTCTCTTAGATTGTATTAATTGGTTTTAAAAATCACATGAATTACTTGCTTAATACTACGCGTTCTGTATTTCAGACTGGTGTTTCACGACGAGTTACAGTTCAGTCTTATCGCGTAATCATGGAGATCACCTTGAAGATATGGGAGGGCAAGATAGCAGTTCGCAGGATAAAAGCTAGCTTCGCGAGCCCTACACAAAGACATTCGAATCGGAAAATATTTCTTACTAGAATCAACTATAGAATAGTATCGCGCTGATGATTCCACATTCTTATCAAGAATGTGAGTTTGCTGCAACCTGAAGTAAATGTTGTACATCCTTAAGAACAATAAATTTCAAGATAGAATTCATTCTACAACACCCCTCATCGGTGCTGTAAAGGTACCTCTGTGATAAGCTCCAGTAAGTTAAACGCGTAGTAGATAGAGGAATGGACATAGATCGTCCTGCCGAATATGTATTTTTTACCTGATGCCTGGAACACATTAATCACTATCATCTGAGAGAGACATTCCAAAATTCTTGCAAGGAGGGAACAAACTTGTTTTTGTAAACGATAATGTGATTATATTAAGATTGTGTGCTGGGTATCTTGTATTCCGAGCAATGTGACGAAACGAAATTTGGAAGATAATAAAATATTAAGTGTCTCAATTGCAATATCATTATCATATTTTATGAAATCGTTAGAAATAATATGAAAAAGTCTGTACCAAGTTGTATAATCACTAGTAATTTACATATTTAACAGTTCTAGAGATAATCAGAATCCTTAACAAGTCTGTGGGTTTATTATAAGAATTTTGCAATAAAGGTAATTTCTTCGTTCTTTTATTAATTGAAAAGGAATATGTCTTTTTACTCGTTTAACAAAGTTCCTTAGAGACTATTTACGAACTCATTAAAATTACCATTTTGTGTTTGTGCCTTTGTGATAAATGCTAACAGAACGCATCCATAATTGTTTGTAACAATTGATAATTTTTTATTTCTTTATGGTCTTCTTAAAATTTTTTAATGTAAAGTCTTCGGTAGGTGGAGCCACATTTCAAATGTAGAACTCCCAAAACATAATAAAAGTACGATTTGACATTAGTCATGTGAAAGAAATCAATATTTTTTTATTATTATCTCCATTTTTTTAAATAAACAATGTTTTTGATACGGCTTATCTTTAGTGCAGGAGTAGACTGAGACTAAGTGGTGAGCATTCAATCAAGTCCCAAAATTTTCACAAAGAAAATAAGGAAATTTTAATTATTTAGTTATATTCAATGATTATTCGCCATGCTTGTGTAGGTGATCCAATGCACAAATCACCTGTCATTTAGTCTCAATATAGGAAAAAACAAGGAGGTGCGAATTTCGGATCTCAAATGTCTTGGATAAAGTCGTTCTTTTAAATCTAAATATTAGAATTTATTATAAAATTCATAAATATGATAACGGAGTTAGATAAATAAATATATTATCATGTATTGTTAAAAACATCAGTTGCCCTAATGGCCCATTTTCCTGAAATTGTACTGCTTGAGAACAGAATATGTTTTAGAGAATATGATTTCTATTACGTCTTAAATGTTACTCTCAGAGAAAATGGAGAAATTACAGAACAAATATTTCGTATTCGTAGATACATTAAAAGGCTTGCAGATTACTGAAGACCAATGGTTCTCTCTGTAGCTGAAATCGTTTGACACCGGGTTTTAAATCGGAGGTATTGAGGATCGGGATTCTGCGCGATGCCTTTTTCTTCTTTGTTCCGCGTTTTGTTTTACCTAAGTCTGAGAATTAAAGATAAAAAGTGTTTAGCGGAAAATACGTGTATTTATTTATTGCATATAAGATCTTTGCTGAACTTTTATACTATATAATGTGTAATTAGTTTGATAACCTTTATTACAAATATTTATACAAATGTGCATTTATTTATATTTAGTTAGTAAGAATTTAACCTAATCTCGCGGAATTAGATAGTGAACGTTTTGACATACATTTTGCATTCACTTCCAAAAAAGTTTGTCTAACTCTGTCACTTTTATGGAAATGAAATATGAGGAAAATGTTTATCCGTTCGTTAGTGATATCCATATTGTGACCTGATAACCGTATTAATTGAGTACTAAAGATGTAATTCCTTCGGACAGGAATCAAACCCGCATCGTTCGATTTACGACCAGTTGCTCTGACCGCTGAGCTTCCGAAAAATGCGTTTTACAGTTGGGTTCTTGGGCTCGTGTATTCCCACGCATTTGATGTTGTCACCCGCTGTCATCATTTACGTAAGTCAATATGAGGAAGGTTTGGACCTTTAAAGTAATTGATATTAAAGTGTGACTTTTACACAACGTCGTGCCCAGATTGTGACAAATTACTCGTTTTTCTGATTAGATAAATACATTCATATTTTGCAATACAGATATTTATGTAAAAAATAAACTCACCTTGGAAATGACAATCCGTAATGCAGAAAATTCTCAGTACTGTTTTTGTATCTCACCTTTTGGAACTGCTGTAATACGTTTAGATAATTTTTGAACTATGATAATTCGTTATCTCAGCACAAAACAAAACTTGTACTTCTCGTTTTTACTTTCTCATATACGCACGAATATGCGTGGTATAAGTAGTATATTCGTATGTGAACGACTATATCGTAGTATATTCGTGCGCATACGTAGTATAAAAGTTATGTAATACAACGGAAAATCGATTTCGCGATTAAACGGTAATACACGTTTTGGAGTCGAAAAAGTGGTTTTATCAAACCGTCAAATCCATCCGTCTGTAATTCCACCTAGCGCTAAACCACACGTGATCCTTTTCCAAATTGAAGAAACCCTGTTTTTCTGGCTGTAGTTGAAGCAGAATTTTGAAAAATCTTTGATTGGGGTACTTTACATGAAGCCTTTCGGACATTTTCAAAATTTTTCTCAAAAACGACTCCGAATTTTCTGGTAAGAATAGAGTCAAATACACTTAGAAGGATGACATAGTTCAATTTTCATGGTTAACTCTAGTTTCGAAAATTTTAAAAGTTTAGACTTTTGAGGCGTCTTCCTACAACTACAAAATTGAAAACAGATTTGTCTTTCAAATGAAATTTGTTGTCCATAATTCGTTCTTGCATAACAATCATGTAGGCTTTCTTGAAATGATGGCATTTTTCGTGCAAAAGTGCAAGCAATATTTACAATTTTAAGAATGGTTTGAAATGCAAAACTGCAATGAAACCGTTTTTTCTTTTCTTACTATTAAAACGTTCAAAACCGATTTTGCGAAATCGTACTTACTTTTTACTGTTTCGTTTGCAAGCAACATTCCTGTCTTCAGCTAGCAAAACTCAACAAGTATCACTCGTCAGCATTCATCTGTAAAACATTGTATAAGTGACTGCGGGAAGTGACGTGCTATAGTACAGGTGCTTGTTTGAAGAACTGGAAGACTCGAGTTTACGTCCTGGCCTGTTCATGCAACTTTTTTATTTTTGACAATGTGTGAGATTTTAATTAATACTTTTCCTTTTCAATAATTTAAAGGTATGGAAATTACGATTGTCGTTTGAGAGTTTTCAAAAACAGATGAATTGTTAATAGTGTAACATTTGTTATATATTAAAAAACATTACCAATATACGAGAAAATAAGAGTTATTTTTATATAAATGTGAGTAGATGAACAAAGATAATAACTGCATAATGATAGGTGATTTTCTTGAAGTCAATAAATGTTTCTTAGATTCTAGTAGTACTTGCAGTAAATGAATTCTGAATGTCGGGCCGTGTCGAAACTTGTCTGCTAGCCCAACGTTATCACGTCTAATAATCTCACCTTGGGCAGAGGCGATGAGGGTTGAGCGTCAGGCTAGAACAAACGCCTGCAAAAATTACATAGTACTGAACAGAACATTCTTAAGTAGAATTAACTATTTTATGAGTGCCGTAATAGATTTCTTTGCTTTCTTATTGTCTCTTAGAGGTAATTTATTTAATATTTTAAATTGCAGAAGTGCGGAAAAGCAATGAGTTTGAAGACAAAATTCGTAGATTCTTAATTGAGTAGTTCACGGAAATGCTTACGCACGACTGTGTTGGTAGCGCAATCGCGCTTAGGTGCGTGGCTTCACAATAGAGGAACGCGTGTTCAAATCGTACGATATCAGCGATTTTTACTTGACGAGCAATGAAAATAAATTCTAATAACGATGTCGAGAATGTTCTAAACATTCCTTTTCTTTACAAGAAGATACCATTACAAAACTGCGGAAAAGAATTTGATGTACTTTCGATTGCGATTAGTTTACCAGATCATTCACTACTCCATATTTTCCTGTTCATAGGCCGTTTTGGGTTTTTACATTGGTACGTTCGTGTCCGTCCCAATCCCTAATACGAGTATGACGTCCTTTGTAAGTAACTTTATGTATTTGTGGCTCACTGTTGTCCAAGTTTTCTAGCTGAAATTTTTCTTTGCATTTAAAGACAAATACTTACACTTCTTCCCTACCCAAAATATGAGAAGAACTAGAGGTGCTACAAATGGGACAGACTTTTCTCATGTAGCAAATGTTTATAATTTCCTTTGTGTGGACTGGTTTTAAGGTTCTTGCCAGCTCACATGAGTTCTTGCCGTTCTCTTGCCAGCTGACATCTATCGCCGCACAAAATACATTTTTGACATTATCTCAACTTTTCAGTTCAAAATAGTTTTTTTTCACAGGAATCTATTGAGTTCTTGAAAAACTTCCTCCTAAAAGTCATTTGAAGCGCTTCTACTCACAAGTTAAATAATCTATACAAATCTATTCAAATGCTCCTTATTAACAGCGTGAGGTATTTCAAATTACATTTATGCTAATTTTTAAAACAATGAATAGGCAATATCTCGTTTATGTCATCAGATAAGGCTGTTGGCATTACCTGACAAAAATTTAAAAGAAAAAATTTGGAGCCGTTTTGAGAAAATCTTGTTTATGTAAATTTTAAAATTGCAAATATTGCACACCATATTGTGCGAAATCAACTAAAACTTTAAAAAAATTTACCTTATTAAAAAGATCTATTATAAGCAGCACATTTCATTTGAAGCAAAAATCTCTATCTTTAATTTTGTAGTTGTAGTAAGACGCCGCAAAATGACTCAATTTTAGCGATTTTCAAAATTCAGGTTAACCGTGAAAATTGGATATATTCTACCTTTATAAGCGTATTTTACTATAGAGTAAACAGTCCTTACAAGAAATTTACAGAAACAATTTGGAGTCGTTTTTGAAAAAGATTTAAAATGTCCGAAAGGCTACAAATAGTCCCAAAATTGTGATTATTTTTTCAAAATCGCATAGCTTCAGCTCAGGCGAAAACGACAGGGATTTCTTCAATTTGGGAAAAATCGTATGCATGGTTTAGGCGCTAGAGTTGTATCAGACGGACAGACGGACGTTTTTGCTTCCAATTGGTTTTTTGGCATCACGGATCCACAAAACTGGAATTATCGCTACACGCGTGTTAGAGGACTTTTTCTCTTAATTTAGCAATTTTGATTCAGTTTCGTCACCAGAGCGCGGCAATGATTTTTCGCAGAAAATGCGCAGTTTCGCGCAGCATTATATAACATTCTCTATACACGTATATTACTCTGTATATACGTAAGTATACAGGTAATGTAATATGTAAGTGTTTGTTAACATGCGTCACGCAGATAAATTTTAAGGAATAAATTAGTGATGAAGTTGAAAAAAATAATTCTTGGTTTTTAAAACCATGTATTCATATAATAAATATTCGATTATTAGTTGAAGTAAATATGTGTATCATGCCCATTTGCTAACATTCTGAAAGGCTACATTGTTGTGAATGATATTGATTAATAGCTTAAGTCCATTATTAAATATTCTTCTCAATCATTCATTCAAGATTTCAACTATTTTACTAAACCATCCCAACCGCGGATCCAAAATAAAAGAATTTCAGGGTCACGTGCCTCTCTTCATCCCATCTCGATCAGGTTTTTCGTCGGTTTTACCTAGTCCATTGAGCAAATGCTGAGATGGCCCCTTGTTTCTTCTGGACATAAATGTAACTTCATTTCTGTGCGTCTTCTAGGAGAATTCAGTGGAAATACGATTATTCAAATTATCGTTTCCATGTTGTCGCGGCAGAGAGTAATAAGAGCCAAAATTTGTGCTTATTTATCTTTGACAATAGATTTTTATTACATGGGAGTTTTTTGTTTTTCTCCCTTTCAAAATTGATTGCTTATTTATCATGAAAATAGATTTTGTTACATAGGAGTTTTTGTTTCTCCTTTCAAAATTTCAAAATTCAAAATTTATTGCTTGTTATCCTTGAACATAGATTTTTATTGCATGGGAGTTTTGTTTTTCTCCTTTCAAAAATTAAAATTTAAGTAGTATATGAGTAAGCGTAGGGATCACGAATTTTGAAAATGTGCTACACAATTTTCTCTCTCATAATGAAGTAGTGGTAAACTAGTAATGAAGAGTAAAATAAATAAATAAATAAATAAATCCTAGAAAATATTCATTTCTCTCTCATAATGAAGTAGTGGTAAACTAGTAATGAAGATGAAGATGAAGATCTTTTATTTATATAATATTATTTCATCAGAAACAGATCTTTACCCCTTAACTTGACGTTGAAATACTTGTTACATTATTTTAGGAGACACCCAATAAGTCATGCAAGAAAATGTAATTACAATAGCCAGTAGGACTTCTGATGCAGTATTCCAAAGGCAGATTTTTTTAAAACTCCAGACATTTGTTCATCATTTCTCCCCATGGTATGCAACATGTATTCTCAGTTAATGTTGAAATATCTAGTATCACTTTCGGAATTCTAAGATTTAAGTAAAAGGAACGCAATGGTGACCCTGAAGATTTGGTTACGAACCCAACAGCGATAGCCCTGATTTCTCCTTTTATTTATTTATTTATTTATTTATTTTACGTCAGAAAAACAGTTAAAAACTGCAGTATGCGTGCTATGGGAAAAGTGAATTGTTGACATTTTCAAAATTCTGTGATCCTACACTTACTCATATACTACTTAAATCTTGAATTTTGAAAGGAGAAAAACAAAACTTCCATCAATAAAATGTAGTTCATGAGTAAATAACAATAAATTTTAATTTTAAATTTTGAAAGGGAAAAAACAAACAAAGAAAATTCCCAGTAATAAAATCTATTTCAGGATAAATAAAAATTTGATTAAAGGGAGAAAAAACAAAAAACCCCCATGTAATAAAATCTATTGTCAAAGATAAATAAGCAAAAAATTTTGGCTCTTATTATTTCCCTGCCGCGACAACAAGGAAACGATAATTTGAATCATTGTATTTCCACTAATACTAGAAGACGTCCCAAGAAAATGAGTTACTTATGCCCAGAAGCAAAAAAAGCCATCTCAGCATTTGCTCAATGGATCAGGAAACTGACGAAAACCTGATCGAGATGGGGTCTTGACCGAAGCTTAGTACAATAGTTGTTACAGGTTGTTTATACTCATTTATACAGTCCAAATGGTAAATAATGCATTATGTATCATTGTTAAAATTAATGTTACTTTTCTTGTTATGCTCAGTATAGTCTCTAATTGTATAGAAACAGTTCCTTTTTCCCCGACTCAGATTAAAGTGGTCGAAGTAAAGGGACAAAATGCCAATGAATTATAAATTTAAAGTTATTTCGTTATTATTTAGATTTTCTTTAAAATCGTCTCTGCGTGAGATATACTATATACGAACACAAACTATCAATCAATGGGCAGTACATTTTAAAAGTTACATTGTAATATAGTAGCAATGGTTTCAACAATAATAAATTTTTAGTTATAGTTTTAAAATTCAACCTTAATTCATATTACAGATTTAATTAAATTATTTTATAAACATTTATAACTTAAATGAAATTTTTCCCAAATAAAAAAATTAATTGCTTATTTTGTTTACAATATTTATTAACAATTCATTAAAATTATAAATATGCAGTAATATTACTGAAGATGCGTTAGTGAACACATATCCAATAAATTGGCAATTTTGTATGAAATGTAAAAAAGTATGAAAATAGAGAAAATTTTATTTTGCAACAATATTTTACAGAAGAGGATCCTATTCATTTTCTAACGATTATCGTGACACAGATTCAAATTTCACAAAATTTTGAAACATTATTAACAATTACAATTTTGAAATAATTTATGACAGGAGAATTCTAGTGATTCTTAATGGATTAGCAAAACAGTGTTTGCATAGGTCTGCTTATCTTAAAGAAGTAGGTGTAACATTCCGATGACGTGTAAAAATCTTTGTGCATTGTCGTCTCTCGAAAATAAAAATATCGTAATGTAAAAATATACTGCTATAATAATATAAATATATTAATTTCATTGCGTTGATTGGGAAAACATACATAAATTACATGTAAGTAATATATTGATGTGTGTGTGTGTGTGTGTGTGTGTGTGTGTGTGTGTGTGTGTGTGTGTTCCTCCAATGTTCACGCAATAGACGAAAGCTGGTGTTTCTACCTTTGCAAACATTAAGATATTAAAATGTTATATAAGAGACATATGTCGTTTTGATTCTCACGCAAAAAACCTTAAAGACTAGGTATTACATATGATTTTTAATATTTGCGTAAAGAACTCCATGTAATATGCAATCACCCTAACGTTAGATTGAAGAGGTAATTAATTGTGATCCCAAAACAAAAGATCAAAATCATTCATTTGCTTACAGCTGCACTTACCAATCATAATGTCTGCAGAAGAAAATTTCATTGTGACTAAATGAACTTTAAATACTTAAGTTTATTTAGTATTTTATATCAAAACTATTTTATTACAATATTAATGTTCGCGACCATATAGTATATTTTAATTGGGTCATCTGAGAAATTGATGATGAAGTATTTCACAACTGAAAGCTGCTATCTCGGAGACGTGTTTGTGAAACTGACTCTAAAACGTATTTCTTATTATTTTTTCTAATAAAATAACTAGGTTAGATAATGCATACAATGCAAATTATTTGCATTTATATTAAATATTAATAATAAACGACGAAATGTAGACATGGAGCTTAATAGTCGTTGTCCAGTGTTATTTTTTGCAAAAAACCCGTTTTATAACAGTTTTAAAATATGTTTTTACTGGGAAATTGCATGCCTTTATTTATGTAATTAAATGTATATTCAAAAATTTATGTAAAATTGTTGGTTGATTTAATATTTATATTCAAATATTTACTATAATATAACTCGCCATCACCGCCATTTTGTAATGTTCAAGATGAATAGTCCGCTCCCTGAAATGAAGCTAAAGGATTGGTCAGCTCGATCCCGCAGGGCGGGGCAGGGGTCGGAAAACTCTGGTAAAGTTCGGCTCAGGACATCGCCCATTTTTTGTGCAAGCGAGGGTACATAAATTCATGAAGGCAATCCAGCATACATTCACACTACATACACCATTTTTTTTACTTCGGCAATCTTGGAAGATTAGGTTCTTCCCTTTCCATTATCAATATATTTAAAATGTTAAAAAGTGGAATATCAGCCTTTATCGTTGTATTAGGAAGTATATAGGGAAGGTGCGGATGTGTATTTGAAGAAGTATTACTTCATTTCCAAAATAATTCTCTTTATTATTCTCTCTAATAAGTGCGCTTCTTTAAAATTTCTTTTTTTAATTAAACCAGAATTTTCTGGCTTAACTAAAAAATAAAATTTTAAAGAGCAAATATTTGTTAAAGCGAATGTCATGTGAACTTCGGGACACACTTCTTTAGTACAAGTGGTAATGAAGACATTAGCATCAATGTAATAATTAAATTAATTAAAATTATTATTTACATCAATAATGTTTACCTAATTTAATAAGTATTGTACCGGATGAATGTAAAGTACATGATAGTGCACGAGCAAGCAATAAAACGACATGACTAAAAGCCTAGTTGTAAAAAGTCATGCAGAGAGTTCGTTCTAATTCGTTAACACAACAGAAATTCATAAAAGGTTATTTGTTAAGGATATTTTTCGCGCGAATGTGTCAGAGAAATGTAAAATCATCTCTTAGTCGTCCGTAAAACTCCAACCAATTTATTTCTCATTTTCCTTGAAAAAAAAAAATATCGCATTGCACAACACCACTTTTCAGGGTAACATTCGCAACCCGTTTTATATACATTTTAACGATTTTTAACGTATATTCTACGTCACATTTCCGAGAAAAAATGTTAAAACTTCGGAATCTCTCCATTTTGCCAGGATATTCCACGGACGTGTAAATACTATTGAAAATATATTTCCAACATTTTACTTGAGTTTTAAAATGTTGCTTCTTTTTCTCCAATTCGGCAGGTTTTGCCTTTCACCGATTCCTGGCTTCTGAGAAAAACGATGAAACTGTTTTCATTGAGGTTGCCAGCCGTTGCATGAGGTGGATGGAACACAACGATGGCGGAAATACCGCATACATTTCCACCATATCGGGACCGTTGTGTTTTCCATGTTCACTCTTGCGCATGCCAGATGTTTGAGGAATTGTTTTCGAGCTTGAATATTCTAACTGTGCCTTTTTAATGCGCTTGGAAATTTCGTTAGATTTTGTATTAGTATACGTCAAAATTATTTTTCAATTTATTTTCGAGAACTGTTTTAGTTTAGAATTTAAAAATGTCTAGAAATACTGTCGCTCCTTTGTACTATCAGTCAAACTGCATCGAACTACTTATCTGAATGTATTTCAGTGTTGTGGCACCTTTTGTAAATTATCTCTCAGGCACTGGTTCAACTGTTTCTATTTCTACTGATTAGTGAAAAGTGTAGCATTGCTTCGTAGATTCAGATATATTTCATTTTTTGCAGTTGAATTTATTAATGCGTACAAATGCGTTTATTTTCACATTTTAATGTATTTTCAGAGTGTTCAGAGGCAGAATTATGAGATTGCTATGGCAGGAATATAAGCTTTCCTAATTCTGGTTAGATGCAGGTTGGAATAACGTGAAAATATTTTAGCAGAAAAGCACTGAACCACAACTGGAGTTTCCTAAGACGAAAGGTCCTTGGCGAAAATTTTCTCAACGGTTTAGGCGCTAAGGTTGACCACAGACGGACAGATTATCCACTTTTTCGGTACTCGCGAAACGAATTTTTTCCAGGAAAAATGCATTTTTTCCGAACCATTACAATACATTTCATACGTAACGGAGTAGTGTCAAGAAAATAAAAATGTATCTTCAATTGTGAAGAAAGTTAAATTTATTTCAAAGAAAGGACATTAAATTGGTGTTCAGATATTGAATACAATGTAAAACCATTGTTTCATAGTTATGAACTTCGAGACGATTCATCATGTAAGTATCGGTATTCGTCATCTTTTTGGAGTGCGTAGGACGATGTGATTACAATTCAGTTTTCGCCAGAGTCCATTGATTTGTCTTATGATGCGGCTACCATGCATGACAATGACAATGGTAATCTCTGGAGATTGACTCCTGGAATCCGCAGCTACCAGCGTGGATTTCCAGCGTCGGGATCGCACCACGTGTCACACGTTGCCTGGACGTGCGGAGCCGCTTAGATCTAGGCAGGTGCTGGGAGGAATACATCCTCAGCCTCGAGCCCTTCCTTCCCTTCCCATCCCTAAGGGGTCCATTTATGCTCAGTTCAAGAGAGGTTTTGCCCTTTTGTTGTATCCATCCTGGCACACGTGACTGTGGCCACATAAAAGCTGACCTGAAAAAATGTTTGCATATTGAGCTTACACACCAAAATTGGGTTTAGAGACCTGTCCGATTTCATTCCTGTGATGAAAAATAAAAATCACACACCAGTGAAATATGTGAATTGCCCCTAAATTGCGTAACGCTAAAGTGGAAGAATTAAATTAAATGGCGTTTGTGTTTTCAGTTCTTTAACCATTAGTCGGTTCTGTCGATTAGTAAGAAGTCCGCTATCTGGAGGAGAATTCAGAGCCGGCTGATCTGATCGGTAGTTTTCCGTGTTTTTTTCCTATCATCACCAGACGAATACCAGAGCAGTACCTTATCAAACGAACCGTAGACTACGCGCGATCTTTCTTTCGTCTTCCTTGTCCTACCTTCACTTATTTACAGGCACGTACATTCACATTCACTATATTACCACACATGTCGGGAGACCGGTCGGGAGCTTAGACTTGCCATATCCTGCCTGAGGTGGTGCCCCGTCAGTGGGAGATACGTGATTGAGGAAAACCTACAAGCCGATATGTAGGTCGACGCGGGATCTCACCATTCAGCAGGGGAAGAACACTGCCTTCCCAGTGATAAACCAAGAACTACACTTACGGGACGAAATAAACACGCACACACACACTCTCTCTCTCTCTATCTATCTCTCTCTCTCTCTCTCTCTCTCTCTCTATATATATATATATATATATATATATATATATATATATATATAAATGGGATGTGCGGTTTTGTGTGTTGCATAGGGACGTCAAATCTACTCTGCCGGATAGCGCTGAAATTTTCACACTTTCTTATTATTAGCAATGGAGTGTTTAAAAGTGGTATGAATCAAATAGGACATGTGGGGTGTTTTGATGATGATTTATTCGTTTATGTTGATTCAAGGGCCTGAACTCAACGCTACCCGCCGCACAGTGAAGGATTGCCGTCTTCACGGCATACAAATATCCTGCCCTTGCGATTGTGAAATATCAGCCGGAATTGTTATTTGAATTTCAGACATGTAAATCAATCTTTCTTCAAGATAGTTTCATAGCGGACGCATGCCCAAATTTGAGGGAGAACTTTTTAACAAAAGGATTCTTGTCAATCAAGTCCGAACCAAGACACGCATATTTGCGAGAAAGTCTTTCGTATATTAGATGTTTTGTACAGCGTAAAACGTGATTAACAATCAAGTGACCAGTAGTATGTGGTGTGTAATACACTATAATGGAGATGCATTTCCGTGTTCACTGGTTAATCAATGAAGCAACGGAAACAGGAAATTCAAGGCGTGCCGGGTTGCTCGCAAGAGGGAAAGGGAGATGGGCGAGGGAGGAAGCGGAAGCAAAGTGCCTGCGAAGGGTGGGGGAATCGAAAATGTTTCCAGCCATGATGCCATGAATGGCCATGAATGACTAACGAAATGTCAGAATGACCATGAATGACATGCTATGTCAACATGCCATGAATGACATAAATGACATACCATGCTAACATGCCATGAATGACCAACGATGTCATGAATCCAGATTCTTGGACCGCAGTCCTAATCTTTCCACTGACACGTTAGTGTAAAATTCAAATTTCAAGCTTACCTCTCCCATTGCAATACCTCTCTTTTCTTCTTTTCAAATGAAATAGTAAATTATCATGTTTGGCCTTAGTACGAAAGCTAATATAAAATGTTCGATTCTAACTTATCTGAAACTTCTTGGTTGATGGTCAAGAGTTGATTTTATATACTATACTTGACTATACTTTTCCATGAACTGTCATATACTTTTTTAACTGGGAAATTTCTCTGAGTTTGTGCAATTTTTTCGGAGAATTTGATGTTCTAAATTCACCTGGAATTGATGGGGCGAAATCAGTGGTGTTTGGAACAATTACTTTTGACTGAAGAGAAAAGTAGTTAGAGGATTGATAAATATAAGGATAAGAAAAAGAGTAGGAAATGATATATTTCGAATCCCGTCTAATTCTTCGCCTCAGTTTTCAGAACGAATCTCTGTCACTTCCTACGAAGGTCGTAGTCCAGTACTTCCAGTTTTGTGATACGTTTTTAAAAGGTTCTCCCGTTTTTCCTGCGACTCTAACTGTCATATCTTCATTACCGCTATAATCATCATCGTATCTTTATCGTTGTGTTTACTTCATTCGTCAAGTTAATATTTCTATTTATGTATATTTCCAATTTGTTTAGAGACAAATAGTATATTGACATACTAGAAGCATATGAAGAAGTCACCCACACTCTCTTACGAAGTAACTAAAATGTATTTAGTATCTTGCAGCCAAGTTGTTATTACTTCATTGCCAAATGATAAGTGTGTCTTGTAATCTTTGGTGATTTTGAGGCTCTTGGTTTTTATAGTTTCTTCTACTCTTGCTATTTTTAATCTTGTCGAAAACATAATTTAACGTTACACTGTGCATTGTTTGTGATCTAAGCTAGCAAAAATTCACTCTCTCTGATTCCCCATAAGTACTCTAACTCGTTCTTCCGTATCGTTCATTTCGTTTGCACCTTCCGAGTTCCATATTTTCCATTCTTCGGCTGATATGTGAAAGAAGGGAAAAAAATTTTGGTTTGGCGACCGTTTATGTCTTCGCTTATTTACATCATATTTTTGAGTTTGTAAATAAATAACTTAATACACTTTTTTCTTTAAATTTATTTTTCTATAATTACATTTTTTTTTTAATTAACCTTTTCACAATTCACCTTTTTTTACAATTCCCTTTTTTTTACAATTCACCTTTTTTTCCAATTCACCTTTTTCACAATTCACCTTTTTCTAAAATTACCTTTTCCATAAACATAACTTTTCCTTTCCCCCCTTTTTGAAAATCCTTCAAATTTAATATGATTGTTCCATTGATATTTCAGAAGTAGATGCAACAAATAAGCTTGAATGAATTTGATATCCTTTCAGTAATTATGAATTCCTATTTATTTCTTTCAAAAATAAATGAAACGCATGATTAAGAATCGTATTAAATTGAAACATTTGACTGAAAATATGAGTTATGCAATTTCCGATCAAGAGATTAAAACCGATGTGCATATTTGTGGGGTAGGAAGACTTTGTCAATGAAGCCACATGAATTCGGTCATTAGTGAAATTTTCATTTAAACATTCATTCGTCAGTCCTCGCTCTTTGACTCGTTCCAACTGAATTAAGGGAAAGATCCTGGATATTGCTCTGCCCGTCACGCACTGTTCGCAAATACGTTCGCGTTCGCAAATACGTCCTCAAAAAAGCATAGTTCGCTGGATCCAATCAACTACGCCCGCTCTTTTGTCTACCATTGTTTGTTTTTTCTTCCGACTACTGTCTACTTCGGAGCCATGCCCAAAGGATCGAGTCGTCACATAATTTAATTTAAATAAATCGGACAACACTGTTTGGTCCATGCGCGATACGACACTCAATGGAAATCGTTTTGCTTTCCGCTCTGTCGATCAAAGGCCCTGCGGCTCCGCGATTTTAATACTTTTGTTTCATCTGGCGCGGGGTTTGGGGAGGAGAGGGAAAGAGTTGGGGGGATCGGCCGCTTCGAAGTTGGGTCAGGAGGTGCAGCCTTTTTTCCTCTTTTTTACGTTTCTTCCCCGGGCGAGGCATCGAATTTCTATTCCTGTCCTGGCCAACGTTTATTGTTTGTTTACGACCTACATGTGCATCTCGCTGTATCATTTACTGGCGGTATGAAAGCGTAGAAGGCGTCGGAAAATATCGTGTAACTGTACATTCATAATCTTGCAGTGTATGGTAACTGTACTCAGCCGTATTGTCTTCATGAATCCTCGCTCACGCGCGTTTGTACCCGTCTGCCAACGAAACAGTTTGTTGTGTGCACCCTCTTATTATGGCTCATTATTAAATCTGTAATTGTGAGTTCTTTTTTGATTCAATTGTGACAAACGTCGAGCAGTAGGTTTTATTGTTGGAAATGAATCAATGGTTAAAAGATGTTACATTACGCGGTTCACGATGAACAATTGTTACTGGATATTGAGGAAATTAATAAGGAAGAAATATTGTTGGAAGAATAAGGAAATAATATGTACCAGTTCAGACGGATGTAATTTGGAAGTTTGTATGAACATTCGAAATAACGACAGAGACGATTATTGTGATGCATTTCACCATCCAATAATCTGATTTAGTAATTCGTAAAAAAGAAGCTAATTGTCAGTTAGTATCATCTCGTCCGACATCCGAATACATGCTGAACTTTATCTTAATATAAATAAATATTTTAATAACACTTCAGAAATAGTTTGCAAAACATACACTGAACATTACAAAAGACAATGTATTCTATACCGAAAGCATTAAAGAAATTTTAGAAATCTACTAAGTCAATCTTTTGGCATCTGTGATAAAAATGTGATAAGTGAATTATCTGGATGTCATATACGACATGTGAAAATCGTGCTCCAACAAATTTAATGATAATAACGATGTAATTTATATATTGAAAGTATGCAACTGCCTGAAATGAACCACAGAAATTTTCGGGGGCCTGTCGACAGAATTATTTGACGTAAAGTTCTCGGATGCTGTGAGCCTTGCAGGGCTTGTCGGAAGTGTCTTCCAGAACAGGCTCTGTTTAGGTCGTCTATGGCTCATGTTTAACGGAGTATATAGTGGCTTACCTTCTCTGAATCCGCCCTTCACCGCTTCCGACTTCTTGGTTTCTGTTGTGACGTTGCCACCCCCACTACGCCGGTGTCGGATTCTCTTCTCAGAGGGTTTTGGGAAAAGGGGTGAAGGTTTAGAACCAAACAGACTATGTATTTCTGGGAGTTTCTCTCCATGGTTGTACTGTGAATACAGCAGAGTATTTTATACGAAAAAAATGATGGTTGATATTGAAAAATGATATTGATGGTTGTTAAAGTTGCCAATGATAAATGAATTCTCGCTCTTGTACAGTTTTATCGAGTCCATACGCTTAGCAAAAGCAACGCTCATCGGTTAAAAGTGTTTTTTTTTACTAAATTTATAGATAAAAGAAGAAAAAGGATTGAAAATGTTGATTTGATTTATTTAGTCAAAGATTGTTCTCAATAACATGCTATGAAAAAATTCTCAATTGATTGAAAAATTTAATCGTCGGATCAGAATATTAAGTTGATTTAATTTGCATTAGTTATTTAATGAATCCATAAAATCTAGCCAATTATAAATATTTGAGAATATTGTTACTTCAAATCCAGGGTACGGAATACTATTTACTATACCGTATATGAAGTATAGTATAATCGTCCTTCTGTAGTATAGGAAAAATGCATATAAGAATTTTGATGAGAAATATTGCATCTCGAACAGGACCCCAGGAATTATTTCAAAATTGAATTAGGTATAATTGATAAATTGGTGCTTTTTACGACTTTTGAGATAAAAGGAGTTGCTCTCCTTTCTGCGCCAAGGTAAAATTGTTCATACTTCGCGCAGAACCTCGACTTCGCGTAGTTAGTCGTTTGCCGTAACGTAATTACAACGGCAGTAAATACAACGACCGCTTGCACGGGGCCGGAGCTGTTTTAATGTATAATATTAAAACGGTATGCGCGTATTAAAAGCGGGCGGCGACACCTTCAGAATCGTAGTTACAGCGCAATAAGCCGGCAGGAGATGAGAAATGCGTCAGAGTTCCAGAGATACCGCCAGAGGAGGGGCCCAGCAAGAGGCAACATTGGATTCGCAAGTAGCCCTTCTCTGCTGGCGTCTCTTGCGGTGCGATGGGCGGACCAAAGGCCGTGTCACCACTGGCGGGGTCGCTGCACCACAAATAAAATCCACTTTTCTGCAGCGCCGTTGTGCACGGCGCACGCGCAGAAGACCCGGCCCTGGGGTACACCGCTGGGTCTTCGGCCCTCCGCAGAAACTGCCAGAGGCAGGGGCTGTTGTCGTTCACAAGAAGAACCCCATTACCGACATAAGGTTCGATTGATTGATGTTCCCGGGCGCGTCAACTGCTTCGCTCATTAGTCCCGTTAGTGTAGTGCATGTTATTTTTTCTCTGGAGATGGCGGTGATCTTCCCCCACTGGATGGCGAGATCCGGCACCGACCTACCGTCGGCTAGTGGGGTTTCCCCCAACCAGGACTCTTCCACCAGCGGGCACCGCCCCAGCCGGACAAACTCTAAACTCCCGACCGGTCTTCCGGAATATGCGATAGTGTGGTGCATGTTGGTGTAAGTGTGGCTGTAAGAGGGTAGGATGAAACAAGGAAGAGGAAGGAGATCGTGCGCGGTCCGTGGCCCGTTTGGTAGGGTACTGCTCCGACATTCGCCTGGGGTTGATCGAGAAACCACGGAAAACTACCGATCAGAGCAGCCGGCCGCTGAATTCTCTTCCAGACAGCGACTGAATTCGACCTAGCTGGAAGCTAGTGTCGAAAATCCTGTCACCGTCGGGACTCAAACCTAGGACCTCCCGGTCAGAGGCGCTGCAGTGACATCAGTTGATGCACTGAGCTACCGCTACCGGTGACATAAGGTTCGAGTCTCGACAGTGGCCGGATTTTCGAATTAGATTAGATTTATTAATATTTCTGCAAATGAGTTTGAGAACTTGGTGGCAGAATACACTAACTTAACATTACAAAACTTAACAAATACACAAAGTTTATGAAATTTACAAACTTGGCACTAACATGACCATTTCACCTCGCATACTCTCAGCACTCCTCCATCACACTTCATTTCACTTCACCACACTGCTGATCACTGAGTTTTAATGTGTTTTGTACCCACTCCAACATGTGAAGTCTTAGCGCAGAATGTTAACTTCCCTGTTCACACTCCATTGGCAATGTAACTTCATTATCTGTGCACGTATTCTCGAATTCAGTGAGAAGTGTAGTTATTCAAGTTATCGTTTCCATGTTGTTGCGGCAGGAAGTATTATTTCTTGACGAAGGACATGATGGAGATGATTTTTTCCTGTTTTCGAAATTCAAGTAGTATATGGCTAATGTAGGATCACATAATTTTGAAAACGTACAGTATTCACTTCTCCCCATAGCACCACGTCATACAGTTTTTGACGTAAAAAGACACTCGTTTCGTCAACTTCACAATACTGCATTTCAGGCCAAATGCACATAATTAATAATAATAATAATAATAACAACAACAATGATAGTAATATTACAACATACTTTAAAAGACTAGTTATTTAAGAATATTAAAGATATAATACACTTATCAACATCTACTAATCTAATTTACTTTTAAATTTGCCCAGGCTTTGCGGACAGGCAAACCGTCCCAGTCTCTAATAATTCATATATAAATAATAATAATTAATAATAATAATAATAATAATTGATAATATCTAATAATTGGTAATAGATTGATTCCGCTAGATTGAATTCAGTCTATTTTAACCGTCTGTTCCTCCTCCACGTTTTCATATCATACAACTTACACTTATTACATGTACTTTGCAGATTCTCGCTTTACAAACGGCTCAAATTTCTACCTCGTCTTTCACTACTCCACCATAGTTTGCTTATCTGCTTCGTTTCTTTTCTGCCCTGAACTTCATATCTGACTCCAATCTATCCATCACATAATCATGACGGCCTCCAAATTATCCAACAAAAAAACCTTTTGATTATGAAGCTGACTAAAAGTAACGTACAGAAAATGCAGCATCGCTGTGTGACTGGGGTTGAAGAAATATTTTTTTAAACAAAAACGATCCAATGGGTACTTTTGGGGTTTATTATGGAGTTTTACTTTTTAAATTTAGTTCATATGATATACATTTTCATCATTGGATCAGTCCCAAAATATTCTGTACTATATACAGGATGTCAAGCAAACATCGTAACTTAGAAAGGAAGCTGGACTATCTCCCGAAACCTCCTGGAAACAGTTTTGCAGCAGAAAAAATTTTACTTAACTAAATTTGTGTACCAATTTTAATTGTTTAAATTCATCTGGCAATGCGTTGTAATGTAACGTACATGTATTGTATGTATTAAGGGAAGCGCCAATTGTTTCGCATTAAGAACCCCTAAACGTGGATTATGATTAAACTCGTATTGAAGAATGTAATAGGCTGCATATTGGAGCAAGAAAAATAGTTTCAGGGTCCCAAGGGTTTTTCTCCTCGAAAAATACTTTTCGTGAGCATTGCACAACTTTCCTTTATATTACAAAGTAGTCTACTAGAAGTAAAAGAAAACATTAAATGCAAAGGCAGACTGTGGAGACTAGTAGGAAACGTTGGAGCGGTGTAAACAGTGAACGCAGGAAAAGCCACTTGCCCGGATGGATCAGCCCTCAGACACACTTCACAAGGAGGACCCGTGGCGCTGAAGTTGTGGTGATGAAATCACAAAATGCGCGGAAGAATACGCGAGCGAGATCCCGCGCTGCCGGGGTCGATTTGCCTTTGAGCCCCTGTGCGCGGCGTCGGTGGGAAAAGCGGACGAGCGCGGTAGGGCAGCAGCGGTGGGGAGGCGGGGTGGGGTGGTGGGGTGGCGTCCTTGGGCGGCAGCGACGACGGCGGCGTCGGTGGTGGCAGCGGTGAGGACAATGGCGGGGCGTCGGCGAGGAGCGAAGGTAGCGGCGACGGAGGCGACGGGGGTGGCGACGGAGGCGGCGACGGAGGCGGTGACGGAGCGGTGACAGGCGGTGACGGAGGCGGTACGGAGGCGGTGACGGAGGCGGTGACGGAGGCGGTGACGGAGGCGGTGACGAGGCGGCGACGGAGGCGGTGACGGAGGCGGTGACGGAGGCGGTGACGGAGGCGGCGACGGAGGCGGCGGTTACGGCGTCGGCGTCGGCGTCGGCGTCGGTGTCGGCGGCGGGGGTAACGGCGGTGTCGGCGGCGGGGGCGGCGGCGGGGGCGGCGGCGGTGTAGGTGGCGGGGGCGGCGGTAGAGGCGGCAACGGAGACAGTGGCGGGGGGGGCGGCGATGGGGGCAACTGCGGCGGCAGCGGTAGGGGCGGGGGCGGCTGTAGTGGGGGCGGCGGGCGCGATGATGGTGAGGGTAGCGGCGGCGGCGGCGGCGGGGCTGGGGCGGGGCAGCGGCGAATTGCAGCCTCGGGACGGAGGGAGGGCTTGCTACCAGCGCGCACTTGAAACTCGGCGAGGGGATTCGCGCTGAAACCTCAGCTTCTGCTGCGGCCGGCGCGGCGGGCAGGCTGCGGAGTGCGGAGCCGCCGGCCGTCGCGTGGGGCGATGTGCTTGGAGGAGGCCGTGATGGCGTTCAAGGATGCAGAGGAGAAGCTCAGGGCGTTGGCGGCGATGGAGGGGGAAGGGGTGAGTTGAGCTCACGAGGGTGGGGTAATTCAAAAGAAAAGTCCCAAGATGAGATGAAGATTAAGAGTGAAAGAGGGGAGAGTTAAGATGGAGGGGGAGAGCTGGGTAGAAGTCAGGGGCTTTGGGTTGTAATAGTGGATGGACAGTAGAAAATGTTTGTTGGAGAATAGGGAAGTTCGAGTAGGGGAGGTTAGAGAATAGGAGTGAGGTTAGAGAATAGGAGGAGGTTAGAGAATAGAGTGGCGCTTAGAGAATAGGGTGGCGCTTAGAGAATAGAGTGGTTTAGAGAATAGGAGTGGCGCTTAGAGAATAGGAGTGGCGCTTAGAGAATAGGAGTGGCTTAGAGAATAGGAGTGGCGCTTAGAGAATAGGAGTGCGATTAGAGAATAGGAGTGGCGCGGAGAATAGGAGTGGCGCTTAGAGAATAGGAGTGGTGCTTAGAGAATGAAGTGGATTTTCGAGAATAGTGTGGATAGTAAAGAATGGCAGTGAAGCGTGAAAAAAGGGGTTGGAGGAAATAATGGGAATGGGCGAAAAAGAATAGAAATTGTGGGTCGACAGAAGACGTAGAAAGCGAGGCAAAGGATATCCAAGAAAAGAGAGCGATGGTCCGTAGGTGGGAGATTGGGTAGTAGAGAGTGTGAAGATTTGCAAGGTGAAAAGTGGACCTGCGGGAGATGGAGCTGAAAACGGCGTTTGAAACTAAGGACACAGGCGCCGACCGACGGCCACGGACATGTGACGAATCAGTGAGGTAGAGGAAAGCTGGAACAAGCGCCGCTGAGCGGGGACATGAAGGTTGGAACGAACTGTGGTTGAGGAAAGTGCTGTTTGGGACGAAGCTGGAGGCGAAGTGGCCACGTGGTAGAGCAGCGCCAGGCAGGGGCGGCAACGCCGGCGGCGTCTGTGCCTGCCGCGCTGCCTCCACCTCCAGGGCCCGCGCGATGCACATCGGGCCGCGTAAAACGTCGTATCACGCCGGCTCCGTCGCACGCGCTCACACGGCCCCGTCCTGTCTGCGCTCTACCCCTGAGCCGCCGCTCTGGCACCACCCCCCCGCTCCCGCCACTACGCCCCGCCCCCCAC